>CAKNXH010060426.1:159837-181303 GCA_932178445.1 Andricus quercusramuli
CCTCCCTCACTTCCATTCACCTTCACCTCCACCTTCGCCTTACTTCCTCTACTTTAAATCTCTAATTTCCCCTTACCCACATATCGCCTTATTTCCCTTACTTTCTCTACCATCACTTCCCCTCCTCAAATTTCCTCTCACTACCACTACTACCTCTTCCATCATTTTCCTTCACCACCCGCACCGTACTTCCCGAACTCTCATCTCCTTTCAATTCTCCTATTCCCCTCCACTAATTTCCCGTGATTTCCCATTCTCCATCATTTAAGAGAATGCAGGATAAATTAAGAAGAATTGAGGCGAATTATTTATTTGAAATCCATCAAAATATTATAAAATCCCGTGAAATTCTATGAAATCGAATGATATTCCTTGAAATCCTAAAATATTGATTAACATAACCTGAGAGCTTTTAAAATCCTTAAAATCGTTGATATCCTCGGAAATCTTATAAAATCCCTTGGATCGTTACATATCATGCGAAATTCTATGAAATTCTTTATAAATGTATGAAAACTTTTTAAAATTATTTTAAAATCAATAAAATCGCTTCAAATTGTTTTGATCTCTTGGAAATACCTTGGAATCTTTCACACCACCTGAAAATATTTCCAACCCTTTGAAATCCCTTTAAATTATTGGAATTAATTGAAAATTCATTGAAATCTTTCAAAATTCCCTAAAATTTGTCATATTCTTTGCAATCCCTTGAAACATTTTAAAGCTCTTAAAAATTCCATGGAATCTTTTAAAATGCCCTACAATATTTCAAATCCTTTGAAATCTTCTGAAATCCCTCGAAATTTTGATAGCTCTTTAAAACTACATGACATTTTTAAAAACATCCTGAAATCTTTAAAATCATTTAGTCGCTTTAAATTATTGAAATCTATTCAAAATTTCTTAAACTATTTTTCAAAATACCCTAAAATATTTCAAATTCCTTGAAATTCCTTCCAATTTTTCAAACTACCCTAAAATCTTTATTCTTTGGAAATGCCTTCAAATCATTTATAATCTTTGAAATTCTACGAAATCCCTCGATTATTGCAAATAAATTCGTTGAAATCCATTAAAAAATGATAAAATCCCGTAAAAATACATGAAACCTGATATTTCCTGAAATAACGGAAAATTCATTGAAATCCCTTAG
This sequence comes from Andricus quercusramuli, assembly GCA_932178445.1. Taxonomy (NCBI): domain Eukaryota; kingdom Metazoa; phylum Arthropoda; class Insecta; order Hymenoptera; family Cynipidae; genus Andricus; species Andricus quercusramuli. The sequence continues at coordinate 160,991 of CAKNXH010060426.1, forward strand.
AATCTTTTAAAATATCCTAAAACCTTATGGATCCCAAAGGAGATTTTTTTCATTACTCTTGAAAATGCCTTGGAAACTTTTAAAATAGCCGAAAATATTTTAAATCTTTTGAAATCTGTTAAAATCCCTTGAAACATGTTAAAGCTCTTAAAAATTCCTCGGAATTTTTAAAAACACTTTTAAACCTCAGAAGTCCTTAGAAACAGTAATAGCCCTGAATTCAATAATGTTTAACCCATGGATTAATTTATGGAAGGAAAAGTGACATTTTTATTTAAAAAATTGAAAATAGTGACATTACCTTAAAAAATCAGTCAAAGTAGGTTACAGGTGCCTACAGAAAAGGATTTTGTAGTCTATTTAGACGTTAATTAGTTCATTACTCCCCCCCCATTTCCCCCCTGCCACCACTACTTGACAATTTACGACGCTTTCCCCATCTTCTTCGCTTCCCAGCCTTCCTTTCCTCTCCTTACTCAACCCCATTTCTAATACTTTTTCCTACATCCTCTCTCATTTCCTCTGCCCCCTTCCTTATTTAACACTCACCTCCCCACCACGATTTCTCCTACTTCACCTCCTCCCATTCCCTCTCACTTCTTCTATTTCTACTCCCTTCATTTCCTCTACTTTTTCCTCCCCTCGCATTCTTCCCTACTTTTCCTACCCTCATTTCCCTTACTTCCCCTACTTAGAATGAGTTGTAGCCCTGAATTCAATAATGGTTAACCCATGGGTTAATTTATAAAAAGAAAAGTGTCTAAGGTGATATTTTTATTTAACAAAGTGACTATAGTGACATTAAGTTCAAACATTAGTCAAAGTAGGTGACAGGCGCCTACAAAAAAGAGTTTTGTAGCCTATTAAGATGTTAATTAGTTCGTTAAAATCTCCTCCCAACTACACCCCCCCCCCTCCATGACAATTCACGACGCCTTCCCCATCTTCTTCCTCATCTACTTCCCTCTCTCTTCACATACCAGCCCTCCTTTCGTCTCCTTACTCACCTCCATTTCCAATAATTTCCCCTACTTCCTCTCGCATTTCCTCTGCCCCCTCCCTTATTTATCACTCAACTCCTCTCCCCGATTTCTCCTACTTCACCTCCTCCTATTTTCTTTCACTTCTTCTATTTCTACTCCCCTCATTTCCTCTACTTTTTCCTCCCCTCGCATACTTCCCTACTTTCCCTATCCTCACTCCCCTTAATACCCCTCGAAAAGGGGGAAATAGGGGAAAGATTAAACATTTATTTTCATATGTCGAAAAGAACAATCATTTTGTAAGAAATGTTACATTTTTAAATCATTTACATTTTAAAGAACATTAGCTTTAAGCCCAAGATCGAATAGTTACATTTTCGTTTCAAAAAATTAATTTTCAATTGAGAAAACTCAATATTCTCCCAAATTGTTGAATTTTTAAGCTTGAAAGAAGAATTTTCCACAATGCAGTTGATGTTTCAAAACGAAAATATGAATTTTCAATTAAAAAGTTAATTTTCCACCAAACATTGAAATTTTCAGTTAAAAATCTAGCGTTAAAAAAAACTTGAACTAAAATGATGAATTTTTAACTAAGAAATTAATTTTTAACAAAGTAGTTAAAAATTCGACCAATTAGTTGAATTCTCTACCAAACTCTCCAATTTTCGAGCAAAAATTCCAATTTTCTACAAAACAGTAAAATCTTTAATCCAAAAACCCGAAATTTCAACAAGACTTGAATTTTCAAACCAAAAAATTTGTTTAATCGATGAAGAAAAAAAATTGCATTCCAAATGTCTAATTCTAAAGCACAAAGATTAATTTTATATAAAAAAGGACGAATTTTTAACAAATTCCATACATTTTTAACCAAATAGTTGAATTTTCGAAATAAAAAAGATTAACTTTGAACCAAAAATGGAATTGCTACATTTTCATTTCAAGAAACTAATTTTCAATTGAAAAAAAAACAATTTTCTACAAAATTATTCAATTTTTGGGCAAAAAAAATAAATGTCTACAATACAGCTGAATTTTGAATTCAAAAATATAAGCTTTCAATACAAAAAATAATTTTCAATAAAAAAACTGCAATTTTCAGTTTGAAAAAATGAATTTTTAACTAAGTAGTTTGATTTTCAACCAAAAATACAGCTTTTCAACGAAATAAATATATTTTTAACCGAATAGTTGAATTTTTAACCAATTTTCTGCCAAAAAAATATAACTTTTGAACGAAATTTGAACTTGCAACCAAATAGTTGAATTTCCGACTAAAAATATAAATTTTCAGACACAAATGGAATAGCTCAATTGTGAGTTTAAACAAATTAATTTTCAACGAAAAAAAAAGTTTCATCAATAGTTAAATTTTCAAGCAGATTTAAAAAAATTGAAAATTACTCAAGTTACAACATATAAAATTGCAGTTGATGAATTTGGAATATTTCATCTTTTAATTAGGTATTTAACTTTTACATTTTAACTAAAATGTGTTAATCTCCTAATACTTATTTAAAAAGTACCATATATTTTGTAACTGTTTTGAAAATTTTATATTGGATAACAACTTCAGTCTCCAGTTTTCACATTTTCAACTTGCTTTGAAATGTTTTATCTTCAAGTTTTTTCAAACAGTATTTTTAATGGTCTGCACTGGAAATGTGCACCTTATTTATTCACAAATAATTTATTTAAGTGCTATAATTGCTTTAATTATTATTCAATAATGATTACAATTTCAAATATCGTATATTTAAAGAAAAACGGGGAAGTTTTTTGAAAATAGGGAGAAAAAGTGGAATTTCAAGAAAAAAGGGGAAATGAAGAAAAGAAGGGGGAGACTGTGCACCCTGTACTCCTTACAGAACATTACCTGACTTTTCCCTGATTTCCAGGTTGATGAACCGGTTTTCCAAAAATATTTCTTACCAGCTGAAACTTAAAATCAGTATTATAATTAAAAGAGCTCCCATTATTCTTTTCAAATTTATTGAATCATACTGAAAGAATTTCGATTCAACTTGTTTAACCTCTTCGGTGGGAACAATACTACAATAAAAAAATTCGAGTAATGCACAAATTTAATTTAAAAAGGGAATGTATTGGATGAGAAGGTTAGTACTGAAGAGATCGTTTTGTTTGAATGTCGTCCAAAATTGTCCTCAATTCTTCATCTTCCAAGCGACCTTCCAAACTTGGGATCAATGCTTTCGCCTCTTCCGGCGTCTCCGGGCAAAGGTTCGCTAACGACGCGAGCTCGAACTTGTGTAACTTTTTTTGCATCAGCAAACTAGTTGGGAAAAAGAAATGAACTTGATATAATGATGTATTAGTCTTCCTAACTAATTTTAAACGAGTATTGATTAAACCACATTTATGTTGGAAAGAATAACTTCTGAACAAAGTTGGAATGAATTGGTAGCGAAAGCGGGTGAAAAACTTTACAGCGGATTTTATATCTTGGCACTTGTTTGTTTTTGAAATTAATTGAAAAAAAAAAATATCAAACAAAAGTTGAGAAATTCGAAGCGTACCTTCGTACAGCCGAGATAGTTTCCTTGTTTTTAAACTTGCGAAAGCGGTTGGTGTAGGTTAGTGTCTTCATAAAAACTTCAGAGAATTCCTGCTCTTCTTCAGCAGACTCGTTCTGAGCTTTTCTGTGCTCTAAAAGCATGTGTACCTCCGATATTAGCAGGGTCTCGGCATTCTCGAATTCTGTAGAAAATCAGTTTCTTAAGAAATAACGTGAGAGAATATTTTCTTCATTACAACATTTCGTTCTTTTTCTTATTACAGTGTTCACAGCTAAAAGGAGCTCAAAAAAGGGGAACTAGGGTAATTTTCTCACGAAAAAGGGGAAAAATAGGGGAAAGATTAAACATTTATTTTTACATATCGAAAAGAAAAAACAATCTTTTTATAACAAATGAAGGGTAGAAATGCAAAAGGAGTCAAGCGCCATTTTTCACTTTTTTCAGGAGAGACTAAAAACATGTTGTAAATTAAGCGGGACCATTTAAGAACTTTTAACATCTTACAACATGAATTGTGGAGTCAATTTGCAGTTAAAGAAAAAACTAAAAATTTTAATTCTAGCTATTGAATGGACGAATTGATTTCCAGAAAGTTTGTTTTAAAAAAAATAATACAGTTTCGGGAAATTTGAAAATCCAATTATGACTTCGAAATGGTGTAAAACTGACATTTCAACTTCAAAATAATGACGATAGCAGTAATAATTTTGCATATTTCCAAAAAATGAGGAATTGGATTTTAGGTTATTCAGTGCTGAACGGAAGGGACCGAATAGTGATTAAAAATAATTAGCCAGTGTCGAGAAAAATGAAATTTGGTTTTTTACTTTGTGCTTAGAAAAGCTTCTCGGACTGTGAACACAAGAACACAAATTTTGAAAAATGATGCCCCAAAAAAATCCTTTGGCAGGCAAGTTTAATAGAATTTATCTGATTTTTTGAGCTAATAAACCCTATTTCGAAAATTTGGCGCTTGACTCCTTTTGCATTTCTACCCTTCAAATGTGACATTTAAAGAAAAATTCAATGATTTTTCAATGATTTCTGTCATTAAAAAATTTATTTTTAAAAATTGGATACTTACAATGTAAATTCAAAACTACTCTCTCCAGTAGAGCGAAGTGAAAATACGAAAATTAGTCGAATCGTTTAAGTTACAATTTGTGGGTCAACATCCAAAATAAGTGAAGAAACAAATTTTTTAATCGGTGAACATCTTCAGTTATCTTTTTGAAATTTAAAATTAAAAATTGTAATAATTCGAAAAAAATAATACAAAAAATAATTTTCAAACAAAAATTGCCATTTTTAGTTTGAGAAAATGAATTTTTAACAAAGTAGTTTGATTTTCAACCCCAAAGACAGCTTTTTAACAAAATAAATATATTTTCAACCAAATAGTTAAATTTTTAACCAACTTTCCGGCAAAAAATATAACTTTTGATCGAAATTTGAAGTTGGAACCAAATAGTTGAATTTTTGACTAAAAAATATCATTTTTCAAACACAAATGGAATAGTTCAATTGTGAGTTTAAAAAAAATAATCTTCAATGAAAAAAAAAAGTTTCAACAATAGTTAAATTTTCAAGTGAAGATTTAAAAAATTAGAAATTGCTCAAGTTAGAACATTCAAAGTTGCAGTTGATGAATTTGGAATATTCCATTTTTTAATTGAGTATTAAACTTTGTACTTTTAAAATAAAATGTGTTAATCTTCCAATACTTGTTCGAAAAGTACTGTATATTTTGTAACTGTTCCAATTTTATATTGGATGATAACTTCTGTCTCCAGTTTTCACATTTTCAGACTTGCTTTAAAATGTTTATTTGAATGCTATAATTGATTTAATTATTATACAATACTGGGTACAATTTCAAATATCGTATATTTGAAGATAAAAGGGGAAAAAGGGGAAGTTTTTTTAGAATAGGGGAAACACTGAGCGCTGCTGCTGCTACGTTGCCCCCGAATTGTCGCGATGCGGAAAGTTGCTTATCTGCAAAGTGCGCATGCGCGTACATTCCGCTGATGTGGAAAGTAAAGAAGAATCGAACTGCGCATGCGCCAATATTATTCCCGCATTGTTATCGGGAATGAGTCACTTCTCGTACAATTTAGCTACACGGAACGGAGTACTTTCGAGGTGGGTGTTGCAAAAAAAAATTAAAATCGGTTGATATCTTTCTGTTCTCTTTCTTAAATTTACAATTAAAAATTTTTTTAAAAATTTGCTTGAACCAAATAAACAAGTTATTGTTTTTTATTCATAGGAACATTTTTTTTCTTGGTGTTTATAATGTTCCAAAATCGCAAAAAAGGTATGAAATCCCAAAAATCCTTACTCACGACGAAAACTTTTTTCCGAAAAAGCAAAATAAAAAAATGTTTCTTTGGTTTAAGCTGAATAAATTTCAGGTTCGACAAATTCAAATTTTTTTTAAATGTGTGCATATGACTCAATAAAAAAACATGTTTTTGCACATTTTGAAAAAAATTGTTACTGAGCATGAAATTTATTTTTAAATTCCGCAATTTTAAATTTTCAACAAATAAGATAATTTTTGAACAAAATAGCTGAATTCACATCAGTTTTTAACCAAAAATCGAATATTTACATTTTCGTTTCAAAAAATTAAATTTCAATTGAAAAAACTGAATTTTCTCCCAAATTGTTGAATCTGAAAGCATGAAAAAAGAATTTTCTACAATAAAGCTGATTTTTTAACACGAAAATATGAATTTTCAATTAAAAAGTGAATTTTCAACCAAACATTAAAATTATTAGTTAAAACCCCTAGTTTTTAACAAACAGAAAAAAAACTTTTAAAACTTTTAGCAAACAGAAAGAAACAAACTAAAAAATGAAGTTTTAACAAAGTAGTTCAAAATTCGACCAATTAGTTGAGTTCTCTACCGAACTATTGAATTTTTAGAGAAAATTCAAATTTTTAAATTTTCGACAAAACAGCTGAATCTTTAATCCGAAAAAACGAATTTTCAACAAAAGTTGAGTTTTAAATCAAAAAAGATGTTTTAGTCACTAAAGAAAAAAAATTGTATTCAAAACGTCGAGTTTTAAAGCAAAAAGATTATTTTTCTACAAAAAAGGACGAATTTTTAACAAATTACATACATTTTTAACCAAATATTTAAATTTTCAAAATGAAAAAAGATCAACTTTGAATCGCTACATTATCATTCCAAGAAACTAATTTTCAAATGAAAAAAAAAAACAATTTTCTACCAAATTATTGAATTTTTGAGCCAAAAAAAAAGATCTTTCTACGATACATTCCAATTTTTAACTAAAAGAATAAGCTTTCAATACAAAAAATAAATATATTTTGAACCAAATAGTTAAATTTGTAATCAATTTTTTGACAAAAAATATAACTTTTGAACGAAATTTGAACTTGCAACCAAACAGTTGAATTTCCGACTAAAAAAAGATCAGTTTTCAAACATAAATGCAATAGTTCAATTGTGAGTTAAAAAAAATTAATTTTCAATGAAGAAAAAAAGTTTCAACAATAGTCCAATTTTCAACCAAAGATTTGGAAAAATTGCTCAAGTTACAACATATAAAATTGCAGTTGATGAACTTGAAGTCTCAACCAAAAAACCTTTCAATTTTAAACCAAACAGTTATAAAGTTTAAAAAAAGAAAAGTTTTAGGAAAATTATATTTAATTTGAAGGAAAAAATAATTTTTGACCCAAAATAAAAGTGTAAAAAAACAATTTATTTGGTAAGTTTCTCTGTTTAATTTCTTTAAAGTTAAATAGGAATCATTTTTATAGGTTTCTCGAGAAAATTCAAACAGATTTTTAAAGATTTCAGTCATATCGAAAAAGTATCTAGCAAATTTCTGAACACTTTTTTTATTTATTTTACATAGTTTTACCAAATTTTAGGAATAATTGGACTTAGTTTAAAAGATATTCTCTTCAAAACTTCTAAAATTCCTAAATATACTTTAAAACTGACTGGAATTATTCCTAAAATTATCTTAAAATCTTCCAAATTCGCGTTTGATGATTTTTGAAATCTTTTGTAAGGTTTTAAAATATTTTAGAACATTTTCCTGAGATCAATAAAACAGAATCACTCGAAATATTCCTATTAATCTTAAGAAATTTTTTATTATGTTAAAACCTTTCAAAATATTTTGGAAAATTTCAAATTTTATTTCGAAAACCTCAAAATTACATTATGTTTCAATTTTTTTTGATTTCTTTTCAATTTTTACTTATATTTACAATTGTTCACAAACTTGAAGACGTCTTTTAAAAGGATTTTAATTTTTCCAGATTCCTTCTTGACAATTTCGGAAATGTTTTGGAATCGTTTAAAATTTTTTTAAATATTCTCTCAAAATAAATTTGGTAAAATGAAGTAATAAAAAATTTCCCTGTAAATTTTAAAAACCTTTTTTTATTATTTTGAAACCTTTCAAAATTCTTTAAAATCTTTTGTTTGGAACATTCAAAAGCCTAAATTTTGTTTTAATTTTGTTGAAATTTTTCAAGTTAATTATTATTCTATTATCATTTAAAAATTCCTGAATATCTCTTAAACTCCTTCGAATTTTTTTAAAATTGTATAATCTAAAAAAATTTAATTTCAAGATTTCTTAAGATATTAATCTAAAGCTTTGAAATCTTCTAAATTATTTTCCGAAATTTTTAGGAAATCATTCGAAAGGTTTTAAAATCTTTTTCCATATTTTCTTAAAATGTAGTTTTCAAAATGAATTCTAATTTTTCCTGGAAGGTTAAAAGAAAATTGTATTATTATTTTTTGAATATTTTCAAAACTTCTGAAGTTTTCAAATATCTCTTGAAATAATTCTTAACCAAAATTTTAATCTTGTTGAAAATTCGCCTTTTTAAATTGAAAATGCAACTATCTGGTTCCAAATTAACTTTTCTGTTGAAAATTCATAATTTCGGGTTGAAAATTCAACTGTTTTGTAGAAAATTCGTGGTTTTGGCTTAAACATTCAACAATTTAGTTGAATCTTTTTTCTTGAGTGAGAAATCTTTCTCAGTTTAAAATTCAACTTTCTTGTTGAAAAAATTCCTTTTTTTGCTTTGAAAATTCATCCCTTCGTAAAAATTTCGTCTATTTTTTTTTTTAATACGACTTTTTTTGTAGAAAATTAATCTGTTTCGGTTAAAAATTCAATTATTCAGTTGAAAATTAACTTTTTGTTGAAAAATCATATTTTCAGGTTAAAAATTCAACTATCTGGTTGAAGATTAATTAGTTTTGTTAAAAATTGATATTTTTAGTTCAAAATTCAACTACTTGGTTCAAAGTTTATGTATTTTGTTGAAAATTCCTCTATTTTGGTAGAAATTTAATTTTTTTTTTATTATAACTACAACTGTTGGGTGGAAAATTAATCTCTTTTGGTCGAAAATTCAACTAATTTTGTTTAAATTCGTCTTTTTTGGTTGAAATATAAAATATTGCATTTTTCATTGCGAATTTATCTTATTCGGTTGAATATTTAATTACTTGATCGAAAGTAGGACTACTTTGTTAAAAATTAATTTTTTTTTTGAAAATTCAAGTATTATGTGAAAACCCTTTTTTTCAAATACATTTTTCAAGTTAAAATTTAACTATTCCATTTTTGGTGCAAAATGTATCTTTTTTTGTTCAAAGTTGACCTGTATGGTTCAAAACTTATGTATTTTGTGGAAAATTCGTATTTTTTTGGTAGAACATTCATCTTGTGCTTAATTTGATTAATTCATGTGTTAAATTTAGGTAGTTTTGACAAATAATTAAATAATATTCTTAATTATATCATCACCATGGAATGACTAAATAAATTAATGATACTAAAAACATCATTCAGATCCTAAATTTGAATAATAAATAAAATAAATTTTCGTTGTATCTTGATACTTAAAATTCAGCGCATGTTTAACATAAGATATTTCCCTGAGATTAATGAAAATGATAAAAATAAGATTTACTTCAATCAGTATAAATCGAGTATTTTGAAAGTTACCTTCACGAATAAAATAAAATCTTACTTAATTTTATATAACATTAAAAAAATTAGCACACTCCAAAAACTTCCCTGAATTGAAAAAAAATCCCTGACATTTCCAGGTACGTGAAAATGTCCTGAAAAACTCGAGTTACATTTACAAAATAAAAAAAGCTTTTATTGTATCAAAAATTACAAATTAACTTCTAATATCACATCACACAGTACAATCATCCTGCAAATCATACTCCTAAACTATCTACACTATTTACAAAAAAAAAACTACATTAATTAGCAGGTCTATTAATATATCCCTGATCAGCTAAAGAGTCGTAGATTTTCCTCGTCTTATTGACATCAATTTTCAACAACACCCTAGCCTGTGCCAATCTAAGCGATCCATTTCTCTTGTTTTCGCTTATCAGTATATGCTTAAAGTCCAAGTAACTCGCAGGGATGATTCGAGCCTTTGAACAAAGTTCAACTTCAGCCTGGGAAAGTTTTTCGAATCCAGGAAGTCCTCTGATCGCGAGCGGTGGTGGAGCTCTTCTTTGGGAAATTCCCCCAACAGGAGCTTTTGTCTCAAAGTCGCTGCTGCTATGTAGAATGGTTTTCCAGTTACAATCTACACTTGCCAAAAAGTTCCTTCTGTCCCTTTCGCTCTCCTGTCTGACATTCGCAAGTTTCTGGAACAATGGCACGCCGTGAAAATGTTTCAAGCCATTTTTCCGAAAATCAAGAAGCTTATGGAGGTATAGTTTCAGCTCGCCAGCTCTGTGTAGACCCTCAATGATGTAATCAAAATCCATTCCAGCGACTAATTGCATAAAAACTAATAACCGGTCAAACCGGGCTCTCGTGATAGTGGCATCATATCTGTACAACCAGGTGTTCATTCTTCTCAGGGTAATCAATCCATGATCCTTTATAATTTTGTGCCGTCTCTGGCGTTCTCTAAGTCTATTATTATAAGCACTGACTAGAGCTGTTTGCAAATGTCTTCCCAACTTGTCATCCGGATCATCCGAATTAAAATCCTCGTATTTCAACTCGGAAATAAGGAGTTCAGCGTGGTTATCGAAATTTATTTCAAAGTCTGATCTGGCTGCATTGTAACCTGATAGTAATCTGTTATTAGTAGTTCCTGCTGCAAATCTAGGTGGCTCTTCCAAATCCTCGACTTTGAACATGTAGGGAATTGGTGGTGAATAGAAGAGACTTGCCTCGGTTTCCTTGAATTTGGGTAAACCAACTAAACTCTGGTTGTCTATGTAATTTTGTAGATAGTGAGATTTGCATTCCTCGGGGGTTTTTCCCTCCATTTTTCGGGAAATGTCTACCCAGTTTCCAAATCCACAATCTAATAGAACATCCATGAATTCGAGTTCTTCTTTGGCAGTCCAACCGGAATCGGGAATTAGGGGAAATTCGTTTTTCACGATAGTATAATCATGGTAGTTTTTGTGTTCCTGAATTTCGCGGCCGTTTGAGAAGCAGGAACAACAGAGATTTATATTTGTACATATCGCGCAGCGTATGTGAGGCTCGGATAAAGTGGTTTTACATATGTCGCAGATCGCATCTGAAGCAATGATTTCCTCCTTCTCAACTGACACATCGAGATCGGTATTGTATTTGCTCGCTATCGCGACACTCGTTGCGCAGTCTGAAAGCAAGAAAATCATTACTTTAGAAACTGTTCGCAACTTAGGGACCGTACTTAAATTTTTTTTGCAAATTCGCAAAAGCTTTCTCCTGAAAATTATCTTTTTAGTTATAAATTTCATTATTTGGTTGAAAATTTTCTTGAAAATAAGACATCATTTTTTTTTGCAAATTCAACTGCTTCGTTAAAAATTCGTATTTTTTGGATTGAAAATTCAACTCTTTTCGTGTTATTAACCTTTTGTTTAAAATTCATATTTTGTTGCTGATAAGTCAACTGCAATCTTTTTTGGATGAAAACTATTTTTTCTGAAAATCTGTCTTTTTAATTTAAAAGTTCTTTTTTTTTTAGTAAAAATATTGTATCTTTCTTGGACAAGAATGCATCTTTTTTGTTGAAAATTCAACTATTGCCTAGAAAATTTATTTTTTATTTGAAATTTATATTTTTCTACAGTAAAGTCTATTGAAATCCTTTCGGATGAAAATTCAACTCTTTTTTGAAAATTTGTCTTTTTGATTTGAAATTTCACCTGTTTTAATAGAATTTTCATACATCTTGGACAATGAAACTATTTGAATGAAAATTTAACTATTTTGAAATTTTTTATTTAATTCATCTGTTTTAAAAGAAATATTTCACTTTCCTTTAATAAAAATGCAACTGTTCGGTTGAAAATTCAACTCTTTTTTGAATTTTTTTTCTGATTTCCAAATTCACCAGCTTTAGCAGAAGTTACATCTTTCTTGGATAAAAATGCAGCTGTTTGGATTAAAATTCAACTATTTTGTTGAAAAATCATACTCCTTGGTTAAAAATTCTGCAGTTTTATTGAAAATTCAACTATTTTGTAGAAAATTTACTTTTTGGTTGAATTTAATAATTTGGTGTTGAAAAGAGAACTGAAATCTTTTCTGGATGAAAATTCAACTATTTATTTGAATTTTTTTGTTAAGTTAACAATTAACTTTTTTTTGGTTGAAAATAAAACTATTTTGATTAAAAGTCATAATTTTGGTTGAAAATTCTACTGTTTTGTTGAAAATTTAACTATTTTGTAAAAAATTTACTTCTTCTTTAAACTTAATATTCTGGTGTTAAAAAACAAACTGATAGCTTTTTTGCATGAAAATTCAACTAAAAAAAAAGACCTTTTAATAAAAATGTATCTATTTTAGTACAAATTTCATATTTCTTGGATAAAAATTCTACTATTTGGTAGAGAATTCAACTATTTCGTTAAAAATTAATCCCTTTCGGTTGAACAAAATTCGTCTTTTTGGATGAAAATTTCAATTTTGTTCGTAGAAACTTATTTCTTGGTTAAAAATTCATATTTTGATGGCGAAAAGTCAACTGAAATCTTTTTTAACAGAAAATTCAACAATTTTTTTATTTATCTTTTCCATTTATAAATTTATCTGCTTTAGTAGAAATTTCTTTTTCTTAATGAAAATGCAACTTTTTGGTTAAAAATTCTTCTTCTGTGGTTGAGTATTCGACTATTTTATTTGAAAGATTTGGTTGAAGCACTTTGTTGAGAAATAATTTTTTTTAAGAGTTATATTTTTAGTTGAAAATTCATCCTTTTCGTTGGAAGTTGAACGATTTTGTTGAAAATTAATCTTTTTAAATTGAAAATTCAACTACTTGGGTATAAGTTAAACTACATTGTTAACAATTTATTTTTTTGATTGAAGGCTTATGTCTTTGGTTCAAAATTTAACTCTTCAGTGAAAAAGTTTGTGTTTTGTTTCAAATTAATTTTTTAACTGAAAATTTAACTTTCCCATTCTTTTAAGATTCATCATTTTAGTTGAAAATTCTACTTTTTTGGTAAAAAAAAAAATAATTTTCTTGGTTTAAAAATTCAATTTTGTTGGGTAAAAGTGCAACAGTTTCATGAAAAAATTATTTTTTGCTGAAGTCATATTTTTGGTTTGTAAATTCAATTTTTGTAGAAAAAAATCGTCTTTTGGCTTGAAGGTTCAACAACTTGAGTGAAATTTTCTTTCTATAGTAAAAAATTTATTATTTTATTTATTTATTATTATTTTTTATTATTATTTATTTTATTTATTCGTTGAAAATTCGTCTTTTTGGTTTTAAAAAACATTTTTTGGTATAAATTTCATGCTTTTTGTTTGAAGTATGAACTATGACACTTTTTGTTGGGAATTTATATTTTTAGGCTGAAAATTCAACTGTTATCTTATAAATTTAATTTTCTTTTAAATTGAAGTATTTTGTTAAACAGCCATCTTCTGTAGTAGAAAATACATTTTTTTTGTTTGAAATAAATGAATAAATTTTAAAAAAATTATAGTATCTGAAATACTGTTGTATTCCGTTTATAAAAGATTGCATGTTATAAGTATTTCAAGATTAAAATGCTGGAATTTGAATATTAATAAGGGATTTTTGAAATTGAGAGAGGGCCTATAATCCGTTACGTAATGTAAGTAAGGGCCCTTAGAAACTTACTTTTTTAGCAGTATTGAGGGGGGAGGGAGTCCAGGGTGACCGTTTTAATCAAAGAAAAAGAATCCCGATCATTTGGCGGTTCACAAACATTTTTCCCGGTCAATGAAATTGAAAACATCGAACTCTAGAGATACAAATTTTTCCATTTGAAGTCATAAAAACTGATCTGTAAATTAAAGCACCCAAAGTGGAACTCTTGAATTTTAAACTTTTAAAATTGAAGTTTAAACATTTTTTAATTGAAATATTTTGTATTCAAATGCTCAATAATTTACAAGTATAAAATGGAAGCTACTAACACTTTTCAACTGAATAATTTTAAATGAAATGCAGTTGAACTGCCAATTTAAAATGTTAAACTTTCATAAATTGCAGAGTTCAAAAATGCAGATTTAGTCCCAAAAATAGAAACCCACGCTGTCATTTTCAATGCTCTAAATTAAAGAATCAATCATTGAATTACAACATTTTGGATATTATATCATTTTAAGCAATTTTAAGCTAGAAATATTAAAAATGGAACAGTTACATTTTTCATGAGCTGAACACATCTTAAATTAAAATTAAATTTATTTTAAATAGTTTAAAAATCTGAAAAATTTTATTTCAAATCTTAGAAAATCTACATGTTGTTTTGAATTTTTTCACATTTTACATTATTTTTGAAATGTTTTCATAACTTCTAAACATCTCTTAAAATGGTTCGAATTTTTCTTACATTTTTTTTCTAATCCTGCAAAATGAAAAAAATTCCTTAAAATTTTCCACATTCATTTTTGACAATTTTGTAAACCTTCCTGACTGTTTTTAAATACTCTCTTGAAATTAATTTTTCAAAATAAAAAATCATTTTTAATTTTCCTAGGAATCTTAAGGAAATGTTTTTATTCTTTCAAAGCCTTTCACAATTCTTAAAAAGGCTTTTCATTTTTTTGTTCGAAATCTGCAAAAATTTACATCTTGTTTTAAATTAGGCCGTGGGCTATTTGCACCAAAATGTCAGAATTTGCTTTTTTTACGAATAGCCGGATTTTTTGGTACGAGTAGACACCTCGTTTAAATTACTTGAAATCATTTCAAATTTTTAAAATAATTATGAATTTTTTTTAACTTCTAAACATCTCTTCAACTTATTCGAATTTTTTCTAAGAATAAGAAGTGTTCAATTCTTTAAATTGATACATCAAAATTTCCCAATTTGACTTGCAAATTAAGTTTTTTTTTTCAAATAGAATTATTAAAAATGTAACGTTCAAAGTTTATTTTTTTGTTTTTAGTTTTGAATATTTGATTTATAATTACTGATTTTAAATGAACATTAGTCGGATATTTAGAAATATTGAGCAGTTGTTCTTTTTCTTAATTAAACATTTTCAAATTGAATTGTTTAAAAATGGAACATTTTAGACTGAAACAATATTTGAAATTTAATAAAATTCTGTAATTATGAGAATATTATTTTGAAGTTATTTTAAAATTTTAAAAAGTTTAACAAAGTTTCAATCGGGAATTTGCATTTGTTTAAGTAATAAGACTTTCCAATTGAAACAGTTTAATTTTGAACGTTAAAATCTGCAAATTCTAAAATTGTGAACTGATTCCGAATCGTCTTGTAAAATCAATTGATCAACTGAAAACATTTTTTATCCACAACCTTCGATTTCAAACTCTTCTAATTTTTAATTGTTCAAGTCTATAAAACTGCATTTTAAAATTCTTTTAATTAAAATTTACGCTTGACAATTAAAATCTAACATGGCAAAATTTTTTAAGTGAAAGTTTCGAATTACGCATTCTAAACTGAATGATATCATAATTGAAAATAATAACAATAACTAATTATTTTAAAAAACGGTTGAAATCGAAGTTGGACAGATTGTTTTCTAAAAATTGGTAAAATTCCCGTCAAAAAATAAATTCAGTGTCACCATAACATTTAGTACGTGTCCTGATGATCAATTTTAAGAAAGTTTGCGAAATATGGCCCTGCAATGACACAGTTTAATAATAACTTAACAAATTTAAAAAGCATTTTCATATTTCAGACTCCACACTCATTCCCCTATTCCCGTCTTTAACTTTTTTTTAAGAATTCGTTTTCCCCTGTTTTTAGGGCACTTCCCTTTGTCAGTGAGTCAACTTTTTTTTATCAAAAATTCAACTACTTGGTTAAGAGTTGAACTACTTTGTTAAAAAACTTTGTTTTTTTAATCCAAGTTTTCTTTGTTTGCAAATAAAATCGTTTTTGGTAGAAGTATTAACTATAACATTTTTTGTTGATAATTCATCTTTATTGGTTAGTAATTAACTTTCTTTTGGTTGAAGATTCATCGTTTCAGTAGAAAATTGAACTATTTGGTTAGAAATCTTTTTCTTATTGAAAAATCAACTACTTGGTTGAACTACTTTGCTAATTAAAAAAAAAAAGGATTTACCTCTTCGGTTGATTTTTGTTTGTTTGTTATAAATTGATTTTTTTCTGACTATTGCATTATTGGTTGGGAATTTATACTTTACATGTTGAAAATTCAAATATTTGGTAGAAAATTCATCTTTTGGATTAGAAAATTAATCCTTTTTTGTTGAAAATTTATCTTTCCTGTTGAAAATGTAACCATTTTTTTTTTAATTCGTTTTTTCTTGTTCGTGTAATTCAACTAGTTAAAAATTTATCTTTGGTAGAAAACTCGTATTTCTTGGTAGAAAATTCATCTTTTTAGTTGAAAATTCAACTATTTTAAAAAAATTCGTTTCTTCTTCGTTTAATTCAACTGGTTGAAAATTTGCATTTTGGTAGAATTCAACTGTCTTTGATTGAATTTTAATCTTTTTTGTTGGAAAATTCGACCATTTGGTTGAAAATGCAACTAATTTGATGAAGTCGTCTTTTTTGGTCGAAAATTTAACTATTTTGTTCAAAATTAGTTTTTTTTTCTTTTAATTCAACTGATTGAAAATTCGTCTTTTGGTATAAAAGTCACTTTTTATGGTAGAAAAGTAATCTTTCAACTGTCTTCTAAAAATTTGGTCTTTTTTATTGAAACTGTTTATAGTTGAATTTTAATCTTTTTTGTTGGAAGATTCGACTACTTGATTGAGAATGCAACTTTTTAGGTTGAAAATTTATATCTTTGGTAGTGAGTCTTGTAATCTTAGACATTTACTGTTTTTCATATTGAATGCAATATGGTATTTACATTAATTTTATTTAAACAATTTTGTTCCCCTATTATTCTTCTATTTACAGTGTAAAAAGACCCCAAAAAAGCGGAAAAAGGGTAATTTTTTTCACGAAAAAAGAGAAAATAGGGGAAAGACTAGACATTCATTTTTATATTTACAAGGGGAGACCGGCAATTGCCAACTTCAGTTTCGGGTCATAATTTTTGTAATGAAAGCCCATTACCTGAGTATTAATTTGGCGACGCAGTATTATGCAATTTTTTGCAGTTTCCGAGAAAATCGATTTTGAAATATCCCCCACAAGGGACATAGAGCTTGCGAAACCTACTTTATTCACCTCTGACGTAACTTTTCAGTCCCCAGGGAGCAAGAAGACTTTTTACTCCCTAGGGACTGAAAAGTTACATCAGATGTGAATAAAATATCTGTAGTTGATTCTATACCAATCTATTTAGATCATTAAATTTTCCAAATAGGAAAAGAAAACAATCCAGAATATTCAAATGTATCTATAAATTGACTAAATTGAAAATATTCCTTTTTACAAAAATCTTTTGATAAAAAAGGAAGAAAAAAAGATTTCTTACAATAAAATTGAGGTAAAATTATTTAAAATCAATTTAAGGAAATCTTAAATTAATTCAAGATAAAATGAACTTCATTTCCATCTGAATTAAAAAAAAAAATATCGTATGGGCCAAGGGGGAGAGGCACTTTTTCTCGCCCTAGGGGCATAATATACTATTCAATCGGTCGGCAGCTCAGGCAGTGTGCTTCGGCTTCACAGCCAAAAATTTTCGTGTTCGATTCTCACTGCCTAAATTTTTGTCTATTTTATTTTTTATTCAGTCCGAAATTCCGGGTTTTTTTTCGGTTTCTTCCCGGTCACAAATATCAAATCTCCTCTTACTAGAAGCACGAATAAAACGCATTTAACTTAAGGTTTTCCTATGTGTAATTTCATGTAATGCGACATCTTTTAATATTTAAACAAAATAAGATTTTCATGGTTTATTTTGCAGAGTAAAAATTAATACAATTAGATTATAACTGCTTCAGACATTTCAGCACACGATGGAGGCTCTCTTCAGTTACTTATTCAGAAAATTTCTTTACACATACATGATACGGAAAATATAATAAAATTTCAGTGTCCTAATTATCTGCGCAGATTTAGTTAACATCACATAACATTTTTATATGTCTTTGGTATTTGCGAGTAATTAGTGATTAATTATTAAAGAGTAATTATAAAAAAAATATATTGAATCTTTTATTATGACAGTTTAATTATAATTACATGGGTCCTTAACACGGATAATGTAAAACTCATTTATTATTATAATAAATTATATTTATAATGAATTTTTCTAATACCTCTTCAATAATTAATCAATAATCAATCACTAATACCAATGAAATTCAAAACTATATCTGAATTTTTTTTTTCGAGGTTTTTCCAATTTTCTCTTAGAATTCATTTTTCGAACTGAAAAATCATATTAAATTTTAAGGTGAATCTTGAGAAAACTTTTTTATTCAAAATTTTGTTTTAAAATCTTCAAAAATCAACATACTTTTGTGTTAAACTTTTACAAATATTTCCAAATTTTGAATTATTTGTTCAAAAAATTAGAATTTTCGACTAAGTAGTTTAATCTTCAAACAAAAAAATGTGTTTTCAAACAGTTGCATTTTTTTACCAAAAAAGGGTGGAATTTTTAACAAGTGACGAATTTTCTATATAAAAGTTTAATTTTGCAACCCGAAAATATGAATTTTCAACCAAAAAGTTCACCTTAAACCAAATAGTTGAATTGTCAATAAAGTAGATGATTTTAATACAAAAAGAATAAATTTTCAACGATTTAATGGTTACATGTTCCACCAAAGATGAGAGATTTCAACTGAAAACCATGAATTCTCAACGAAAAATGTAATAGCCGATATTTCAACTAAAAACTATTGATTTTCAATCAAAAAGTGTTGAATTCATCCAAAAAGACCAATGTTCAACAAAATAGTTGAATTTTTTACCAACAAATTGCAACTCGAAATTATAAATTTAAAAAAATCACTTTCAACCATGTAGTTAAACTTTCTACCAAAAAGATGAATTTTCAACCAAACAAACTGGTTTTCAATCGAAAAATTGAATTTTCAACTGAAAAGGTGAAATTTCTATACTAAGAGAAAATTTTTCATTTATCTTTTAAACTTACTAGAAATATCCCCAAAATTAAGAAAAAATCTTTCAAAATAAAAAAAATTGCCTTAAATCCGTTTAAATTTTGTTCGTCATTTTTAGAAATCTTTTGAAATTTTCTATCAAAAATAATTTTTCAAACTGGAAAGTCGTTTTTAATTTCCCCAGGATTCTGAAGAATTTTTTTTCTGGAAACCATTCTAAATTCTGAAAAAGCTTTTTTATCTGTTAAAAACTTCTAAACGTTCCAAATATCTTTTGATACGATTCCAATTTTTTATGCAAATTAAAAAAAAAATGGCATACATTTCTAAACCATCCAAATATCTCTTTTAAAAGATTTAAAAATCTTTCTGAAATCTTTTGAACCCTTATGCTATTTTTGAAATCCTCTAAATCTTTTGAAATATTTGAAATCTTTGTGAACTCTTTTGGAATATTTGAAAAATTTTAAAATAATTTAAATATTTTAAAATCTTCATGAAAGCTTTTTAAACCTTTTGAAATATTTGAAATCCAACCATAAAGATTAAATGTCTACCAAAGAAGATAAATTTTCGACAAAAAATGAAATATTAAAATTTTCAGTTGAGATAATTAATTTTCAATAGAAAAAACCTAATTTATAATCAAAGAAATTAATTTTCAACGAAAAAGCTTAATTTTCTACCAAAAAGATTAATTTCAAAGGAAAAACATGAATTTTCGAAAAAATTTGGAATCTTTTGAGGAATTTTCAAACTAATAGTTTGATTTTCCACCAAAGTGATAAATTTTTAACCAATAAGATGAATTAATCACCAAGAAGAATATTATTCTGCCACAAGCGACAAGGTTTCAACAAACTACAGAAATTGTCAACGAAATGGCTGAATTTTCAAGTGAAGAAAATAAATGTTCAACGAATTTCCAACAAAATACTTAAATTTTTAAGCAAAGTTATTAATTTTCAACTGAAATAATGAATCTTAAAAAAAAATTGTTGACTCAATAGTTGAATTTTCAATCTAAAATATAAATTTCCTATGAAAAAAGACAAATTTTCATAAATAGTTAAATTTTCAACTAAATATAGGAATTTTCAACCAAGAAGATTAAACTTCCATTAAAAAAGATTCATTTTCAAGAAAAAACAAAATAGTTAAATAATTTTCAATAAAAAAAAAAATTTCCATTAAAAAAATGAATTTTGAACCAAAAAGATTAATTTCCTACTAAAAAATACTGATTTTTAACAAAATA
>CAKNXH010060427.1:0-26651 GCA_932178445.1 Andricus quercusramuli
ATTTATTAATTTATTTTGAAGAAAAGAATGTCTTTTCTACTATAGAAGATGGTTTCTTAACAAAATACTTGAATTTTCAACTTGAAAAAATTAATTCTCAACAAAAAGTGTCATAGTTTATATTTCAATCAAAGAAAATGAAATTTATACAAAAAAAAGTTTTTTAAAACCAAAAAGGCGAATTTTCAACAAATAAAGATGTTCCACTGAAGAAAGAAAGTTTTACCTAAATTTTTGAACCTTCAGGCCAATAGACGAATTTTCTCTACGAAAATTGAATTTACAAAAAGAAAATATGACTTGAGCAAGATATTATTTTTTTCAAGAAACTGATGCATTTTTACCCAACAAAAATGAAATTTTAAACCAAGAAAATTATTTTTTCCCCCCCAGAAAAGGAGAATTTTCAACTAAAAAATATCAAATCCAAGTGATCAAATTTTTTGGTCTTTACAGTCTTATAAAAAAAAAAAAAATATCAATCTCAAAAAAATGGAAAAGTTACATTTTCGGTCAAAAAATTAATTTTAAACCAATGAAAAGACTTTTCCACTAACAGTTAAATTTTTAACCAAAGACATAAGCCTTCAATAAAAAAAATACATTTTTGATGTCGTTTAGCTCTTACCCAAGTAGTTGAATTTTTAATTTAAAAACATTAATTTTCAACAAAATAGTTCAACTTGCAACCAAAGAGTTGAGTTTTCAAATAAAAATATAACTTAAACAAAAAATTATTTCCTAACAAAGTGATTCAACCAAATCTTTCAAAGAAAATAGTTGAATGCTTGAGCAAATAAGAATGATTTCTAAGCAAAAAGTTGCATTTTCATAAAAAAACAAATTTCTATCAAACGGATCAATTTATAAATCAAAAAGTTAAATTTTCTGTTAAAAAATATTGTAGTTGACTTTTCACGATCGAACAAAAAACATTGAAGTTTCAATCCAAAAAGACGATTTTTGACCCAAAAAGTACGACTTTTTAACAAAATTGTTGAATTCTCTACCCAATAGTTGCATTCTTATCAAAAAAGATAAAATTTCCCTTGAAACAGATAACTTTTTATTTAAAAAGAAAACAAATTTTAAAGAAATCGTTGAATTTTCACCCAGAAAAGATTCCAGTTGATTTTTCAAGATCAAAATATAAATTTTTTAACAAAAAATAAGTTTCTAGGAACAACATTGAATTTTTATCCAAAAAGGCGAATTTTTTCAACAAAAATAGATGAATTTTTAACGTAATAGTTGAATTTTTATCCAAGGAAAATAAAATTTGTACTAAAACATATGAATTTTTAATTAAAGAAAAGGCAATTTTTTTTAAAGTCGAACTTTCATCCAGAAAAGATTTCAATTCGTTTTTTAACACCAAAATATAAATTTTAAACAAAAAGTAAATTTTCTACGAAATAGTTAAATTTTCAACAAAACAGTTGCATTTTTGTCCAAGAAAAATGGAAATTCTACTGAACCAGTTGAATTTTTAAATCAAAAAGACAAATTTTCAAAAAAAGAGTTGAATTTTTATCCAAAAGAATCTCAATGGACTTTTCTACAGAAAAATACAGATTTTAAACAAAAAGTAAATTTTCTAGGAAATAGTTGAATTTTCAAGAGAATAGTTGAATTTTTATCCAAGAAAGATGTAATATTTCTACTAAAAAAAGATAAACTTTCAAATTAAAAAGACAAATTTTTAGAAAAAATATTATTCATCCGAAAAAAATTTCAGTTGACTTATCAGCAACAAAATATGAATTTTAAACAAAAGGTTAATATTATACGAAAAGAGTTGAACTTTCAACCCAAAGAGACGAATTTTTAACAAAACAGTTGAATTTGCAAAAAAAATGATGACTTTTTAAGAAAATTATTAAATATTCAACCAAATATTAAAATTTATAACCAAAAAGATAATCTTCAGAAGAAAGTTTTTGCGAATCTGCAAAAATTACGTACATAAGTGAAGGATCCCTTACATAAGAGTGGTCCGCCCTAAACTAATCACGCGACTTTTCAACCAAAAAGGATTACTTTTTAATGAAATTGTTCGATTTTTATGAATTATCAACCGAAAAAATTAATTTTCCACCGAAAGAGACAAATTTTTAATAAAAAACATGAATTTTAATGACGTAGTTGTATTTTTAACTAAGAAAGATGAATTTTCAATAAAATGAGTGAATTTTCAAATTAATATAAATTTTGTGATAAAAAACGGCGATTTTTCTACAAAGAGTTAGATTTTCAAACAAAGAGATGAATTATTGACTATAATTATGAATATCACACCATAAAAATATCTTTTTATAAATTGTTGAATTTTCTGCGAAGAAATAATTTTCCAATCAAAGAGATTATTTCTCAACAAAAAATATAATATTTGATAACTCAACCAAACATTTTTTATTTTTTATTAAAAACTTTTGGATTTAACCAAAAATACGAATTTTTATCCAAACAGTTGAATCCTCAACTGAAAAGACGAATTGTAAACAAAACAGTTGACTTTTCAACCAAAAAGGATAATTCTGAAGAACATTGTTTAGTTTTCTACGAAGTGGATTAAGTTTCACCCAAATAGTTGAATTTTCAACCAAAGAAGAACGAATTTAAAAAAATTAAATATTCGATATTTCAACCTGAAAATATTATTATTTTAAATAAAAAATTGTTGAATTAAACCAAAAAAGACGATTTTTCAACAAAGCAGTTAAATTCTCAACTGAAAAGACAAATTTCAAACAAAAAATTAGACTTTCCAATGAAGAAGGATAATTTTTTCAAAGTTTTTTCATTTTCCATAAAGTAGATTAAGTTTTAACCAAATAGTTGAATTTTTGATGAAAAAAATGAATTTTGAACTGAAAGAATAATTTCCTACCGATAAAGACGAATTTTAAACAAAATACGAGTATGTGCATGAATTTTCAACTAAAAAAGATCAATTTTGCACCAAAAATTATATAGCTCAATTCCCAATTAAAAAATTGATTTTTAACCAAAGAAACAGGAATTTTCAACAAAGTAGTTAAATTTTCAAATATAATTATGAATATTAAACCATAAAAATAACTTTTTAGAAATTATTGAACTTCCTATGAAGAAATAATTTTTGATAAAAGAGATGATTTCTAAAAAAATATAATACTTGAGACATTAAACAACAATTTTTTTATTTCAAATCAAAAACTCCAGATTTCAATCAAAAAAGACGAATTTTTAGCCAAACAGTTGAATCCTCAACTGAAAGGAAGTATCGTAAAATTAAATTAATTAATAAAATTAAAATTAATTAAAATAAAAGTTGAATCCTAAATTGAAAAGGCGAATTGCAAACAAAACAGTTGACTTTTCGACGAAAAAGGATACTGTTATTCAAAATTGTTCAATTTTCTACAAATTGGATTAAGCTTCAATCAAATAGTTGAATTTTCAGCTGAAAAAGATCAATTTTTCACCAAAAATTAAATAGTTAAATTTTCACTTTGAAAATTAATTTTCAAAAAGAAAAGAATGATTTTGAAAAAATGCAATATTTGATATTTCAATCTATAAATATTCTTATTTTAAATCAAAAATTGGTGAATTTTACCAAAAAAGGCGAATTTTCAACAAAAAAGTTGAATCTTCAACCAAAGAGGCAAATTTTAAACAAAACCGTTGCCTTTTCAATTAAAAACGATATTTTTAACAAAATTGTTTAATTTTCTACAAAGTAGATTAAGTTTCAACCAAATAGTCGAATTTTCAACCAAAAATATATGAATTTTCAACCAAAACAATTAATTTTCTATCGAAAAAAACTGATGCATCCAGAATAAAAAAAAAAGTAGTTCAAATTTGTTGAATTTCCTAAAAAACATGGATTTTCCAACAAGAAAGACTAATTTTCAAGAAAATACTTAGATTTTTTATCAAAGATATAGCTTTCTCAAAAAATTGTTAACTTTTCTAGAAAATATATTAATTTTTAACCAATTAATTGAATTTCTAATCAACCACATAAACTTTTAACAATATAGATAAATTTTTAATGAAAGAAATTAATTTTTTTATCAAAATAGTTGAATTTTCAACCCAAAAAGACAAATTTTCAACATAAGAGATGAATTTTAAACCGAGAATTAAATTTTTAAACAAAATTGTTGAATTTTCTACAAATTAATTTTCAACGAAGAATATTAATTTTCTACAGAAAAAAAAACGATTTTATAATAAAATACATGAATTTTCGATTTGATCACAAGATTTGTTTAAAATTTCAAGATCTTTGAATTGTAACTTTTCAAAATTGTAGAAATTTAATTTGTAAAACTTTAAAATTGAAGATTTTTTAATTTTAAAAATGCACAGTTACAAATTCTGTTATTTTGATTCCTTGCATTCGAAAATTATAAAATTTTAATGATTTGGAATTGAAAACTTGAATTTTGATTTTCATAATCATCAAAATTTAGGAAATTTGATTTAGATATCTTTAAAATTGAAGAATTTTCATTCTAAAAATCTTAAACTTGAACTATTCCGAATAAAATGTTTCAAATTACACATGCTGAAAATTTACAATTAAAAATTGTGCCAATTTTAACTTTCACAATTAAAAATTCTGTATTTGTCATGCTTCACATCCAATTCGGAAGATTTAAAATTGAAAAATTGACTTTCGATTTTGAGAATCATCCATATTCAAGAATATTTATTTAAAAATCTTTAAAATTGAAGATTCTTCAATTGTAAATCTTGAAAATTGAAGAACTTTTAATTGTAAATTGTTAAAATTCAAGAGTTCCAATTGTAAATCTTTAAAATCTAACACTAAAAAAACATAAAAAATTACATCATACTGAATTATACATAATAAAAATTGAGGCATCTTCAATTGAAAATCTTCAAGATAGACCTATTTCAAAAAGTTGTTAAAAATTGAGAGAAAATTGTAAATTATGAAACTAAATTAAAATAGTAATAATAGTAACCCAGGCGGAAAAATTATACATATTGAAAAAAATTACAAATAATTTTTTCCACTATGTATAATTTTTCCGCCCGGGAAAAATTGAATTTCCAAAAAAAAGAAAATTTTGTTGAGTTTTTACCAGTTTTGGTAACATTTTTGTTGTTGTTACTATTAATTGGACGACCTTTCTAAAAATAAGAGTCCAAAGTAAATTGGGCCCGGAATACAGTAGTAACAGAACGCAATAGTCAGCCAATGACGTACGTAATTTGTCACACGTGCAAACCCATTTTTCTTAAAAGGAAGCCCTTAGTTTGAGGGGAAAACTGTGAAGAAAATAAAAGGCTAAAAGAAAAAGAGCTAATGCTTCTCTCTCTCTGGAGAGAATAAAAGTCTTGAAGAATGAAGAAAGGGTGAAAAATAATGATGAAAATAAAAATTTTGTAATTATTTACAAAACATTATCTAAACAAAATTTAGTCAGTTGAAAAAAACTATAATCAGACTGAAATGAAATAATTAAAGAATAACCATAAATAAATTCATAACATTTGTCAAATAATTTTTAGCATTATTCTCATTTTTATTAAAATTCTCTTAGGGGTTTGAAACCCAGGGTGACAGACAAATTTCTAACCAAGAAAAATGAATTTTTAACTTAGAACCATTCCACTAAAAAGGATGAATTTTGAATCCGGAGGGATGAATTCTTTATTTAAAAAAACGAACATTCAACAAAAAAGTCTAATTTTGGAAAAAAATTGACTTTTTACATAATCATTGAATTTTGAACCTGCAAAAATGAATTTTTAACAAAATAGTTAAATTTCTAACCATGAAGTTGAATTTTTAAACTACAGTGATGAATTTCTGAACAATTTGTCGAATTTTGAAATGAAAATAATTAAACTTCCACAAGAAACATTTATATTTTGAATGAAAAAGTTGAATTTTCAACTGAAGTTATGAATCCTCGGCAAAAAACTTAATTATTAACAATGAAGATCAACTTTTGACGAAAGAGTTAAATTTTGATTTTCAACCAAAAAATTGCATTCTAACCAAAAAAGATAAAATTTGTAGCAAAAGGGATGAATTTTCAAACCAGAAAGACGATTCTTTAACAAAGGAGTGGAATTTTCAATCAGGAAAGATTTTTAAATCAAGATATAAAACTAAATTTAACTAAATTGTTGAATTTTTTACCCAAAAATAATAATTTTCAACCCAAAATATAAATCTTTGACCAAAAAGTTAATTTTCAACTAAATATTTGAAATTTCGAAAAGGTGACTTTTTAATAAAATCTTTGAATTTTCAATAAAAAGGACGATTTTTCTATCCAAAATACGAATAATCCATAAAACTGTTGAATTGTTGAATATACAACCTAAAAATATGAATTTTAATCCTAAACTTTAATTTTTTACCAAATAGATGAATTAAAAAAAAAAGGATGACAAATTTTTCGTCCAAAAAGACGAATGTTCAACAAAACAGTTAAATTTTCACAAAAAAGCTACGTTTTCTTTTGTTTCAAAATTGTTGTTTTTGGTCCAAAATTAATTTCTCAACTGAAAATCCAACTACTGCAGTTGAAGATTTACCATTTTAATTGAAAACTAATCTCTTCGGTTTAAAATTAATATTTTAATTGAAAGTTTAAGATTCTTGATTTTATATTAATTGATGTTATGGTTTTTGCCTAGCGAAATATCAATTAATATGATGTTAATGTTTTTTGTTTACTTGATCTATAATCAATATTTTTTGAGTATTGATTATTGATTTTATGAGTTTCGAAAAAAAAGCATCAGACCGGAAATCTGAAAGACCTGGGGTTCGTATCCCAGCAGAGCTAGAGAGATTTTTTTCGAAACTCATAAAATCAATAATCAATATTAAAAAAATATTGATTTTAGAACAAGTAGACAAGAAACCTTAACATCATATTAATTATTCTTGATTTTATTTGAAAAATTTTTGGTTCAAAATTCAACTAAAAATTGTCTTTTTTTTAAATTAAAAAAAAAGGAATAATTTTTTGAACTGAAAATTTGAATGTATCATTTTTGGTCGAAATCAATCGTACTTAATGGAAAATTCCCGTATTGTGTTAAAAATTCGTCTTTTGCGCTTGAGAACTCACGTGTTTTGTGAAAAATCGTCTTTTTCTATAGATAATTTATATGAATATTATATAGATAATTTCATATTTTTTTATATTTATCTCTATATTATATTCTTATATTATATTTATAATTTAATTTTCTATAGATAATTCCATGATAAAAATTCATATTCTTTGTGAAAAATTTAACTATTTGATTAAAAGCTAATCTAATTTGTTGAAAATTATTCAATTCTTTAGGTGAAAAGTCTACTGTTTGGTTAATAATTCGGGTAATTTGTTGAAAATTCATCTTTTTTTGGTGGAAAATTAATCTTTTCGGTTGAAAATTAATGTTTTTGATTAAAAATTCAACTTTTTACTTGAAAACTAATCTACTTTGTTGAAAAAAAATTGAACTATTTTTCCAAAATGTATCCTTTTTGTTTTTTCTTGTTCAAAATTCTTTGTTTTTTATGAGGATTCAACTATTTTAGTGAAAATTTGTCTTTTTTTGTTAATCTCAATTTTTTAAATTAAAAATTAAAATGTATTTCGGTCGAAATATCAAATATTAAATTTTTCGTTGGGAATTCATCTCTTTTGGTTAAAATACAACTATTTAGTTAAAAATTAATCTGTTTTTGTTGACGATTCAACAACTTTGATGAAAGTTTGTTTTTTGCCTTTTTAATTAAATTTAAATCAAAAATTTGCATATTCCATTTTTCGTTGAAAAATGATGTTTTTAGTAGAAAATTCGTATTTTTGTGTGGAAAATTAATCTTTTCGGTTAAAAATGTATCTTTCTGGTTAAATATTTAACTATTTCTTCTGAAGATTAATCATTTCATTCAGAAATTCATCACGCTTTTCAAAATGTAACTTTTTTGATGAAAATTCAGTTTTTTTGTTGTTGAAAAATCTTTCCTTTTAACCACAATTTTAACTTTTATTATTGGTTTATAATTGATATTTTTGAATTGGAAATGAAAATATTTTAATGAAACCTAATCTTTTCTAGACGAAAATTCAACTATTTGGCGAAAAATCTGCCTATTTTCTTGAAAATTCGTTTTTTAAATTTAAAATATCTTCTTTAACTGAAAATGTTACTATATTTCATTTTTGGTTAAATATTGATATTTTTTAATTTAGAATACATGTATTCGGAAGAAAAATTGTCTCTTTGGCTTACAAATTTAACAATTTCGTAAATTTCTTTTCGCTAAAAAATATTTTTTTTTATGATAGAAAATTAATCCTCCGGGTGACTAATTCGCCTTTTTGGTTGGAAATGTATGTATTCTGTTCAAAATTAATCTTTTTTGGCAAAAAGTTATTCTTTTTGGTTAATAATTAATTTCTTTGGATCAAAAATTATTATTTTTCATTAAAAATTATTTTTTCAACTGGAAATTTAACTATTCCATGTTTCGTTCCACAAAATTTTTCTTTAGTTGAAAATTCAACTATTTGTTTGAAAATTTCTATATTTGGTTGATACTTTGTCTTTTGTGTTAGAATATCAATCTTCTTGGTGACTAACTTAACTTTTTGATAAAAAATTCATTTCTTTGGTTGAAAATTTAACTATTAGGTTGAAAATTCCTTTAAAAATGTAAATATTTGTTTGGAAATTTATGTATTTTGTTGAAAATTATTCTTTTTGGGTATAAAATAGATCTTTTGAGTCGAAAATTCAACTATTTGGTTAAAAATTTATTTTTGCTTGAAAATTCATAATTTTACATGAATTCGTTTCTTAGGTTGCAAATTACACTATTTTGTAAATTTAACTTTTTTGTCAAAAATTCATCTTCTGGGTTGAAAATTCAACTATTTAGTTGAAAACTAATTTCATTTGTTGAAAGATTGTCTCTTTGGTTGAAAATACAAGTATTTTGTTTAAAAATCGTTGTTTTTGATTGAAAATTAATTTTTCCACGAAAAATTCAATCATTCCAGTTGAAGATCCATTATCTCAGTTCAAAATTGATCTCTGATTAAATATTCAACTAGTTTTTTTGAACATTTGTTTTTTCTTTTTGAAAATTAATTTTCCAACTGAAAATTTGAATATTCCCTTTTTGGTGGCAAATCGATCATTTTTCGTTGAAAATTCAACTATCCTGTTAAAGATTGATGAATTTAATTGAAAAATCATATTTTATGGTAGAAAATTAATTTTCTTGTTTGAAAATTCAACTGTTTGGCCCAACCTCCAATTAAGTGATTTTTTGAACGAGAAAATTCATTTCTTAATGTTCCTAAAAATTATTGATCAAAGAAAAAATTTTTAATTGTAAATGTTTTTTAATATTGGGAAATAATTATTTTCTCCAAATTTTTCCACCACATTATAATTTGTCGCTACCGGTAACAAAATTGTCGGCACCGATAAACAAAAAATTACCGGTACCAACAATAAAAGACTTGAAGGCATTCAAAATGATATTGGTAATATTTTAAAAGATTAATTACTTTTTAACATTGCAAAATGAGTCGAAAAAGAACCTGGAAGATTTTAGGACAGTTTTTTTCCAATTTTTCAGGATCTTAAAAAATTATAGGAAACGTTTGAAATATTTTCAAAAAATATTCCAAAATTTCTGAAGTTTTGGAAGTATTCAAAAATAATTTTAATCTTCAAATGAATTTTAACAAAATGTAGAGTTTTGAAGAATTCGAAAGAAGTCCTGGCAACATTTTTTAATAATTTTGTGTTTTGAAAAATGAATTTTAAGAGAAAATTGAAAACGATCTTAAAATAATACAAATGATTTCCTAAATTTTCAACGAAAAAAAAATGTAGAAGATTTTCAAGCAAAAATTTTCAATTTTGTCCAGATTCCAAAATTTAAAGAAAAACAAACAAGTTTAACAAAATATTAAGAAGTTATGAAAAGATTAATAATTAATTTAAAACTTGTAAATATGTCAAAACATTTGAAACAAAATTAACAAAATGTTCAGAACATTTTTTAAAAACCTTGAACGATTTTAAGAGATAACACAAATTTTTTTAAAGATTCCTGGGGAAATTGAACGTGATTTCCTTTCATTCAATTTTAGAAGGATATTCGAAAAGATTTTAGGAAATTTCAAAAGATTTTCAAAATTATTAAACAAGAATCTGGCAGATTTTGAGGCAATTTTTTTTACATCAGAAAGATTTTTTAAACGGATAGGAATAATTTAAGTAATTTTAAAATATATTTTAAATTTTTGAACAGATTAGAAAATATTTTGAAACTGAAAGATTTGAGAAAATTGATAAAATATGAATTAATTTCTTCCAAACTTCTTCAAATCCTAAATATCTTTTAAACAGACTCAAATTTTTCAAACATTTTTTTTTAATCTATGAAATAAAAACACTTTCTTACAAAATTTATAGATATTTTTTCAACAAATCGGAAATTTTCAAAAATCTTTCCGAATTTCCTCAAGAAACCTGGGAAATTCATTTTGAAATAACCTTAAAAATAATTTTAAAAAGTAATTAAAAACTGAAAAATATTTTTTTTGGTTGAAAATTCAACTATTTGTCTAAAAGTTCGGGTTTTCAGTTTGAAAATTAATTTCTTCTTGCAGGAATTTCATCTTTTTTCATTAAAAATGCAACTGTTTTGTTGAAAATTATTATATTATGGTTGAGGATTCAACTATTTTGTCGAAAATTTATCTTTTTTGGTTGAATTTCACAATTTTTTTATATTAAATTAATTTTTTTTCATTCGAATATCAACTATTACATTTTTTGTTGAAAATTTATTAAAAATTAATTTTTTTGGCTGAAGATTCATATATTTTGAAAAATTCATCTTTTTGATTGAAAATTTATATAATTTATTGGAAATTGGCCTTTTTTGGTAAAAAATGCATCTTTTAGGTTGAAATTCAATTATCTGGTAAAAAGTTGAACTATTTTGTTAAAAATGCATTTTTCGAGTTGAAGATTCATCTTAAATAATTAAGCTTTTTTGTACAAGATTCGTCTCTTTTAGTAAGATTGAAATCTATTTGTTGGAATATCAATTATGCATTAAATTAAAATTAACATTTTTGTTAAAATTTTCATATAACATATCCGAAATCTTCAGAGATCTTTTTGAATTTTCTCAAAAATCTTTAAAAAATTATATTTATGTAACTTAAAAACTAATAAATGAATAGACTTAAAAAATGAAAAAATAGTCGGAATTTTTATTTTGTACGCACATTTTTATTTTCTCATGAATCGAAAAACAATAATAGTTTAAAAAAAGAACAAATTTTGAAAAATAAATATTCATAATTATTGACTTCCATAAAAAAATAGGTGAAAACTCGTTTAAAATTATTCTCTTGTGATAAAGAATTACTAAAAGTGCTTTCAAAATTTTCAGAGATTTTATCCAATTTCCTTAAATAACAAATGGAAGTACTGTTCCCGCGCCACTTCTCGTACATCCTCTCGTCATTTGGGATAATCCTCTCCCTAGCTCATGCACGTGAATTTTATTACTAGTAGACGACAATATCTCATTATTTAACAACTATTTAACTTTATTTTTTAAATTACATTTTTAAGACCGAAAATTATGGCCAATGATTCGATTACTTCGTGCAAAATTTCCACTCCGCTACATGAAAAGTAAAAAATAAAATTATTATTCATTTTTTATACACACCGGAATTTGAACACTCAGAAAAATTTTTGTCTTGAATTAAAGCAACCGTTTCTTTGACCTTTTTTTTCATTCAACCCACAAAAAGTTCGGAAGGGAGAAAATCATTTAAAATTAAACAAAAATTTGTATTGGAACTAGAGTGGTGATTTGACCTAGAAAAACCTAGAAATGACCTGGAATGTAATTTCGAAATTCTTTTTCATTTACTGGGGTTGAAAATTTAATTTTATTTCACGAGAAAATTTACCTCTGAATTTTATTGAATTTAATTAATGAAAAGGAAATAATAATTATTTTAGTTTCTATTTAAAAATTAATTTTCTCCTTTGAAGATTTCAAAATAAGTCGAAAAAGAATCAGGAAGATTTTAAGACAATTTTTTTCATGTTTAAGGTTTTATTTAGAAGTATTTATTTTTCAATACAAAAAATACATTTAAAAAATTAGAACAGACTTCCTCAAATTTCGGAAAATAATGTAGAAGATTTTAAAGCAAATTTTTTCAATATTGTAAGATTAGAAAATTTTAGAAAAAATTGGATATTTGAAAAAAGTTTTTAAAAAATGCAGATATTTGAAGATGTCGATGTTTTCAAGAATTTTGAAAGGCTGCAAGGGCACAGAAAATATTTTTTAGGATTTTGCAGAATTTCCCAGAATTAAAAAAAATGTCAAGAGAATTAAAAATATTTTTCAAGATTTCTAGGAAAATTTCAAGATTATTTATTTTAAAAATTAGTTTTTAGAGAAACATGAAAAAGATTTCCTAAAATTGAAAAAAGTAGAATATTTTTAGGCAAAATTTTTCAATTTTACAAGAACACAACATTTTTGAACAAATTTGATTATTTTTGAGAGATACTATTTAGATGTTTTCAAAATATTCAAGAATATTTTAAACATGTCAATATTTCAAATTTTTTTTTTGTCTAGATTTTTAAAGATACCAAACGAAATATTTGCAAGAATTTTGAAAGATTTCAAGAAGAGGAATAATATTTTTTAAGATTCTGAGAACATTTCGAGATTTTTCCTTTTGAAAAATTAATTTTAAGAGAAATTGAAAAAAATTGCGTAAAATTTCGAAAAAGAGTGTAGAAGATTCTAAAGCAAAATTTTCTCAATTTCACACGATTAGAGAATTTTAGAACAAATTTGAGTATTTTTAAGAGATATTTAGAAGTTTTTAAAAGATTCGAAAATATTTCAAACATGGAAATATTTCAACTTTTTTTTTAATCTAGATTTTTTAATATTTTGAAAAAAAGATTTTTATGAATTTTGATATGTTTCCAGAGAATAAAAAATATATTTCAAGATTTCTAGGAAAATGTCAAGATTTTTAATTTTGAAAAATTAGTTTTATGAGAAACATGAGAAGGATTTCCTAAAATATCCAAAAAAATTGTAGAATATTTCAAAGCAAAATTTTTCAGTTTTATAAGATTACAAAAATTTAGAATAACTTCAAGTATTTTTAAGAGATATTTCGAAGTTTTGAAAAGATTCGAAAATATATTTCAAACAAGTTCAAATTCGTTCAATTCAAATTCAAACATGTTCAATTTCGAAAAAAAAAATCATCTAAATTGTTGAATATTTCGAAAAAAAGCTTTTTACGAATTTTGAAGGGTTTCAAGGGAATAAATAAGTATTTTTTAAGATTCTGAGGAAATTTCGAGATTTCTTCCTTTAAAAAATTAATTTTAAGAGGAACATAAAAAAAATTTCGGACAAGAGTGTAGAAGATTCTAAAGCAAACGTTATTCAATTATACAATGTTAGAGAATTTTAGAAAAAATTTGAGTATTTTCAAGAGATATTTAGAAGATTTGAGAAGATTCAAAAATATTTCACACATGTAAATATTGCAAAAAATTTTTTTAATCTAGATTTTTGAATATTTAGAAAAAAGCTTCTTATGAATTTTGACACATTTCAAGAAAATGAAAAATATTTTTTCAAGATTTCTAGGAAAATTTCACGATTTTTAATTTTGAAAAATTAGTTTTAAGAGAAACATGAAAAGGATTTCCTAAAATATCAACAAAAAAGTGTAGAATATTTCAAAGCAAAATTTTTCAATTTTACAAGATTACAAAAATTTAGAATAACTTCAAGTATTTTTAAGAAATATTCAGAAGTTTTGAAAAGATTCCAAAATATTGGAGACAGGTTCAAATTTTCTTCGATTAAATTCCAACATGCTCATTTCCGAACAAAAAATTTTAGTCTAGATTTTTGAATATTTCGAAAAAAAACTTTTTAAGAATTTTTAAAAGGTTTCAAGGGGAAAATTTCAAGATTTTTTGTTTTGAAAAATGTGTTTTGAAGAATAACTTGAAAAAGATTTCCTAAAATTTTCAATGATTTCCAAAATTAAAAAAAAAAGAATCTGGAAGACTTTGAGGCAATTTTACATAATTTTGCAGAATTTAAAGAAAAATTCAGAAAAAACTCAAATAATTTAAAAAATATATTGAGGAATTTTTGACGCTTTGAAGAGATTAAAAATATCTTAAAACTTGAAAAGATGTCCACAAATTTATGAAATATTTTTTAATTTCTTCAGAACTTTTAAAGCTCGTAAATATTTTTTAAATCCTGGTTCTCAGATCTCAGAATCTGATTTTACCTTGAACTAAAATGCTCAAAAATTTTATCATAATAAATTAAAATGAATTTTTATTTTGTATCAAAAATTGTTATTCCCCTCGGAACAAAAAAATGTACTAGTATCGAAAAAGATTTTCTGCATTGAATAAACTTTTTCTCAGTGAAAACTTTTTTTAAAAAATTCAATTTATTTCGCCTTTTTGGCATTGTCTCTACACCTGCAACTTAATAGAATACTATGAAAAAATTTTCCGATGCACGTAATTGTGAAAAGATAAATGAGGCGGACATTTAGAAACGATTAATTTTAATGTCAGTTACAGGTAGTTAATGTTATAGAAAAAAAGTATTGCAAGTATTGATTGCCGTTTTAATCACACAGGATGGAATTGTATATCCCAAGCGGAAATATTATATACTAGACTATTTTTTGCGCGCGCAAGCGCGCGCTAACTTTTATATTGGTTTTTCTCATCCACTCAATTTTCGAATAACTTTTCATTTCGACTTGAACAACATAATAAATCCGGAAACAAATATCAATTTAATATAATTATAAATTCAAATACTAATAATGTGTCTTTGAAATTCCTTAAAGAGTATGGAGTGAATGGAGGGCTCCTACAAGCAATAAAAACAATATATACGGGTAGTAAAGCA
This sequence comes from Andricus quercusramuli, assembly GCA_932178445.1. Taxonomy (NCBI): domain Eukaryota; kingdom Metazoa; phylum Arthropoda; class Insecta; order Hymenoptera; family Cynipidae; genus Andricus; species Andricus quercusramuli. The sequence goes on from CAKNXH010060427.1 coordinate 15,029, forward strand.
AGTGTAAGGGTAAATGGGAAACTGAGTGACTGGTTCGATATTATGCAAGGCGTGAAACAAGGATGCGTTATGTCCTCGTGGCTATTTATCATATTCATGGATAAGTGTCTAAGAACTGCCCTCTTCAACGAAAAAGGTATAGATCTCGAAACCGTCAAAGTACGTGGGTTGGCTTTCGCAGATGACAAGATTGTTATGGCAGAATCAGTCGAAGACTTGCAAAGAATGTTGAATAAACTTAATACAAGCATGAAGAACATGGACCTCAAAATTAACGTGAATAAAACGAAAGTCATGGTTTTTGAGGGAAAAAGTGAGAAAACAATATGCAACATTGTCCTAAATGATGTGAGATTAGAGCAAGTTGACAAGTACGTATATCTAGGTAGTCTATTCACTAGCGACGGAAAAATAGATGGGGAATTAGATAGGCGCATAAATAAGGGTAAGCAGGTTATCGGTAGAGCAGGATCCATCCTCACGAATAAAAACATATCAAAAAAAGCTAAAATGGCCATACATAATTCCATATTCGTACCAACTGTACTATACGGTAGCGAGGCATGGACCTGTCAAGAAAAGGACAGGAGAAAAATCAACGCGATCGGCATGTCCGAAACGAGATAATCCTCAAAGAATGTGGTACAGGAGACACGCTAGTTGACATATGGGAAAGAAATCAGTTAAGATGGTTCGGACATCTTGAAAGAATGAAAAATGAACGACTGACGAAGCAAGTATATAAAGGTAAAGTAAATGGCAGAATGCCCAGAGGTAGACCGCCGAAAGAATGGTTAGAATCTGTAAATGAGACATTGATCCGAAGAGACATAAGAAGTCATAGGAATAGAAGAGCTTGCATGAAGAAATGCATGGACGTAAAGGAAGCTAGAGTAGTATGCCAGGACAGAAATGTGTGGCGACAAATAGTTTATAAGCAGAGTGACAATAGAGTGAATGATGCCTGAAACAAAGACCTTGGATACTAATGGGCCCAAGTGGGGAACCATACATAACAATTTTGTGAGGCTCCTCACTTGGGATGATCGCTAGAGAGATTGATCAGCAACCTGGGTCGGAGCAGTGTTGCGGAGTGAACGTGTTATTTGAATAAATAACACGAAAACTCCAGATCAATCTAAAATATCTATACCATAACACATATACCTACATACCTATCTACCTTATACCATATAACGACCTACTTTACACCTATATACCTATCCCACTACTTTCCAACCGAGCAAGTCACGCCTACCCCGAAAGGGAAATGGCTTAATGGTATAATAATAAAAATAATAATTAAATGGAGATATAAGAAAATTCAGGAAATATATCATGAAGGAAGGCGGCGTGATGGTGCTAATGTAGACATGAAAATGTCCACATTAATCAATGTGGACAACAATGTTTAACATTATTTTCATTGAAATATTCAAATGATGTTGAATTTATATATTTTTTGAATTTTAAAATGGTATTTTTGACATTTTGAATCATTGATAACCCTTTATAGTAATTCTAGAAGGCAATTAAAACATATGTCCATATAATTTTGAAAATTGAATTCAGATAATCATTTCACAATATCGCAAACATTTAAAAAACTATACATTTGTAATGAAGGTATTTTTAATAAAAAATCAACTTTTATTATATAAATCATAGCCCATATTTAATTAAGTAACGTTAAAATGAATGATCAATTTTTAAAATTCAATCTGCATGTAATTTAATATTGTGAAAAAAAATAATCCGCTGATAATTAATTAATCAGTTCACAAAATAAGAAGCATTCAACTATAATTTTCATTCAAATATTAAAATAATTTGTACTCTATTAATTTTTTTAATTTGAGCTTTCATTTCTGGAAACTTAGTTTATTAATAATCGTTTAAAGTAATCGCAGAAACAATAGGTTTCAGTAGGATCAGTTCATATATAATTAGTCAGTTCACAACATAAAAAGCATTAAACAATTATTTCCATTGGAACATTCAAATAATTTTCACATTATATTTTTTTTTTCATTTGAAAATGCATTTCGATACATTCAATTTATTATAGACGTTTGAAGCTGATTCCAGAAAAAATCAAAATATATGTACATATTAATAAATTATTTCACAACATAAAAGCAATAAACAGTTATTTAATTGAAACATTGTAATAATTTTTACTTTATATTTTCCTGCTGAATTTAATTAATATTAAGTTCTTAAACTAATTTCATACAAAAGTAAAATATATGTAAATATAATATTGGAAGCAGAATTCAGATACTTATTGCACAACATCAAACAAATTTTTAATGAAAAGCATTAAACTATAACTTTCATCAAAACATTCCTATAATTTTGACTTTACATTCTTGCAAACTTCTACTTTCATTTCCAAAAATTTCATTTATTCATAACATTTTATACTAATTTCAGAAAAAATAAAGGATATTCACACATAGTTTTTAAAATTAAATTCAGATACTCATTTTACAAAATCAGGCACATTTGAAAAATTCTTTAATTACAATAAGGGTACTTTGAATATCAATAAATTTTTAATATAAAAATTATATCCAATATTCAATTATATCACCTTAAATTGAATTATCAATTTATGTTACTTAATTTAAAAAAAAGCTGAACTTTTACCTATATTTAATTTAATATAGCGACAAAAATGATCAGCTAATAATTAATGAACAATTTCACAAAATATAAGAAGCTTTAATATTCATTGAAGCATACAAATAACTTTTACTTTTCTTTTAATTTTAACTTTCATTCAGGAAAATTTGATTTATTATTGACCTTTTAAAGTAATTCCGGAAAATTTAAGTTTTAATAGAATCAATTAATAATTAATTAATCAGCACACAAAATAAAAAGCATCAAACAATTTTTTTACAAACTTGAAATTTCATTTCTGAAAATTGGAATGATTATTAACTTTTTATAGCAATTTTCTAAAAAAATAAAAATAAAATATTTATATGTAATTTTGAAAATTGAATTCTGATACTTATTCAAGCATTAATCTATCATATTCATTCCAACATTTAAATAACTTTTACTTTACATTTTTTTAAATTTTCACTTTAATTTATGAAACCATGATTTATTAGTAACCTTTTATTGTAATTTGAGAAAAATAATCATTCCACAACATCACAAACATTTCCAGAAATTAAATTATAGGAATAGAGGTACTTTAAATGTAAATCAACTTTTAAGTGAAAATTATTCCAATTTTTTAATGAAAATAACTGTTTATTGATTTGTATGTGTTAAAATCATTAAAAGAAGTATTGAACTATAATTTTCATTGGAACATTCACATAATTTTTACTTTATATATATTTTTTAAGTTTGAACTTTCATTTTTGAATATTTGATTTATTAATAACCTCTTAAACTAATTCCAGAAGATGTAAGTTTCGATAGAATCAGTTAATAATTAATTAATCAGTTCAGAACATAAAAAGCATTACATAATTATTTTCATTGAAGCACTCAAATGATTTTTACATGATATATTCTCCTTCAAACTTGAGATTTCCTTTCTATAGGTACATTTATTTAATAAATAATAGCCCATATTCAATTAAATAACATTCAAGTAAACAATCAATTTATGTTACTTAATTGAAAAAAATATTTAAATTCAATCTTTATTCAATTCAAATTTGTCAACAAAATTAATTAAATAAACTGATTACATCATAAAAAGCATGAAACTATCATTTTCAAATAATTTTTGCTTTGTATTTTTTAAACATGAAATATATAATTTTGAAAATTTAATTCAGATAATCATTTAAGCATAAATCTATACTTTTCATTGGAATATTCAAACAATTTTTTCGTGATGTTTTTCTTTCTTCAAATGTGATCTCTCATTTCGGTCAATTTGAATTATCAATAACTTTCTAAACATATTCCAGAAAATGTAAGTTTTAATAGAATCAGTTAATAATTAATTAATCAGTTCACAAAATAAATATATTTGGTCATTCATCTAATCTAATCGAGTAGAATATAGTATAGATCGGCCAAAATATAACGCGCACATCATATGACAAAGAAGAACATCTGCAACTGGATTAGAAATGTAGAAAAATACTGAAATACACTTTATTTTACGCCATGTATTGAGAAAGTTAGTCATAGCAACCAAAGATTTAATATCTTCAAAAACAATTTACATTGAAAGTAATAGTGAAAATAAATAAACGAAATAATTATCGGCGATCGATAAAATGAGAAATCTACTTTTATAATTCTGTTAGTTTTAATTTTAAAATATAGAGGTCACCCTATGACTTACTATAGCTAACAGAAATTCTTCCTCCATGAAATTACGAGTTTTCATCTATAGGAGTTTGTACATAGTAGAAAAAGTTATGTATAATTTTCATTTGTTTTAGGCGAAAAATATATAAAATATATGAAAATTATATATTTTTCTGGCAAATTTTTCAATATTAGGATTTTTTTTAATTTTGGAAACAATAAATAATATTTTCAAATCCAAGGAACTTTAATTTTTTAGACAATATTTTGAAATATTTTTAATTTAAAACTTTCAAAATCAAGCAATTTTGGAATAGGTTACATTTTGAAAAAAAGCACAATATTTCGAATGGAATGGAAACAAATTGAAGTTGTATCATTCCTGAAAAAATTAAATTTTTTTAAAACAGAATCACTCAAATTCGAATAATTTCATATTATAATTCAAAAAATTGTTTCATTGAAAATTCAAAGAAATTGGAATTGTATTTTTTACAATTAAAAGCCTTCAAAGTTGACAACTTTTGAAATTTAATAATTTTTAATCCGAACCGTAAAAAATGGACAATTTAAAAAGTAAATTAAAGGTTTGAAATCGGAAGGTTCTGTGATGCTAGAATTTTAAGTTATTACAACATAAAATAAATATAATTCAAAATTAAAATTAATTAGACCAATTTTTCAAAGATAAAAAAACCCGTAAAATTTTAGTCATTCAAAATTAAATATATTATTTAATTTCTCAGGTATAAATTTCAAATATTTCTGTTTTCATCTATTTTGATTTTGAATAACACATGTTATAAGATGTATCGAAAATTAACATAAAAAAAATACAAAAAAAGATCGCCATGATTCCAATTTTTGAAATTGCACAATTTTCAATGGCAGTTCTAAAATCTTCTCATTTTCAAGGTTTGAATCTGACAAATTATTTTCTCAATTTTTCATTGTTTAGAATTTTTCTGAAGGCATTTAATAAAAAATTTGTTTAATAACAAATTCTTTAAACTAAGAGTTGTACTTTAAAAATTGAAACCAAACAATTTGGAATATTTAAATCTACAATTTTTTATTTAAAACTGACTTGAATGGAAAACAAGAAATTATTAAATATTTAGTAGTGAAATTGTATTGACATTTTTAATATATGAATTTGAAATTATTTATCAATTCGGAAAAATTCCAATTTGAAATTGTTGTATCGTTAAGGCCATTCAGTAAAAATTGTTGTATAATATTAGCAGTGAGATTCTTAATATAAATCTAAAATATTTCAAGGTGGTTTTCTGAAAACAAAAACCAATTTAAAAATGAAATTAGAAATGAAATTTGTTTTTGATCTTCTCGTTTTTGAAGCAAAAAAGTTTCAGTCTCAAGGTCTCAAAAATTAAACTGTTTTATAACTGAATTGTATTTCAGTTTGAAAAGTTACTTCTTAACAAACAAAAAAACGAATTATCAACTAGTTCAATCCAACGAAAAAAGATGAATTTTTAACAAAATAGTTCAATCTTCAAATAAATAGATTATTTTCATCAAAAGACAATGGTTTCAGAAAACTGTTGAAATTTGAACTAGAAAAGAAGAATTTTCATCAAGAAAGTTAATTTTCAATCGAAAAAAAAAGAAATTAGAAAAAAGGACACATGATTTTTTAACCAATAAACACAAATTTTTGATTAAAATGAAATACTCAAATTTTCAGTTCGGAAAATTATTTTTTCTTTCACAAAAAAAACGATTTTCCAAGAAAATAGTTAAATTTCCAACCAAACTATGTATTTTCAGCTAAAATCAATAATCTTCAACTAGAAAAATGAATTTTTATCAAAGGTATTCAGTTTTAAATCAAGTAGTGGAATTCTCAATTAAAAAAGATACATTTTTAACAGTGAATTAAACAATTTAAGGCCTCTACAAGTATTACATAACGCGTTTTTCCTCTTGTTTATCAGATGAATTCACAACAAAAAATGTAATAGTTAACATTTTACCCAAAGACATATTTTAATTTTAAGTCAAAAAAAGTTTAATTGAAGCAAAGAAAATGAATTTTCGAGAAAATACTTAAATCCTCAACAAATAGAGATTTTTCAGTCGATAAAGAAAATAAGTTTATCCAAAATGTAGAATCTTCGAGTCAAAAAGATTAATTTTCAACCAAGGAAATTAATTTTTTACTATAAAAAACGAATTCTGGAATTTTTAAGCTGAAAAACGAGCCTTTTACAAAACAGTTGAATTTTCAATGAAAAAATTACATTTTCAAAAAAAAAAAATGTCAACCCAGAATATTAATTTTGAATGAAAAATAATTTGATTCAGCCAATAAGAAGAATTTTTAACAACTTACATAAATTTCCAACCAAATAGTTACATTTTCAACCAAGAAGATTATTTTTCTACCAAGAAGATGAATTTACATTAAGGTAATTAATTTTGCAACAAAATAGTTGAATTTCTAAACTAAAAAGATCAATTTTCAACCAGGAATCGAATAGTTGAATTTCCATATAAAAAATAAATTTTCATAAAAATAAAGATCTACAAAACAGTGGAATTTTCAACTATATTGGTGGATTTTCTACCGTATTTTTGAATTTCCATGAAAAAAGACCAATTTTCTATATAAAACATTTGCATTATCAACCCGAAAATATGAGATATAAATACAAAAGTTAATTTTCAAACAAATAGTTATATTTTAGTTAAGAGACGAAATTTTTGACCAAGAAGATTTTTTTTTACCAAAAAAAAAGAAATTTTCAAGAATTCACATAAATTTTCAACCAGATAGTTGCATTTTCAACCAAGAAGATTATTTTCGTACCAAAAACAACAATTTTTGTAGACAAATTAGAGTAATTTGCAACCAAATATTTGAATTGTTAAACTGAAAATATCCATCCTCAAACATGTGTGAAAAAGTTAAATTATTATTTTAAAAAATGCTTCTTAATAGCATAAAAAGAATCTTTTACAAAACAATCGAATTTTTTACTACATAGTTGAGTTTTCTAACAAATTGTGGAATTTTAAGACAAAGAGACGAATTTTTTTATAAGAAACAGTTGATTATTCATCCCGAAAATATAAAATTCAAACAAAAAAGTTCATTTTCAAACAAATAGTTTATTTTCAGTTGAAAAAATTAATTTTCACCCCAAGAAAGAGTAGTTTTTACAAATCAATTCAATCTTCAACCAAAGGGATAAATTTTCTACTGAAGTTATGAATCTTCAATCAAGAAAATTAATTTTTTAGAAAGTTGTTCAACTTTCAATCAATGAGTTAAATTTTCAACCCAAAAAGATGCATTTTCAACAAAATACATCAATTTTTAACCAGGTAGTTGCATTTTTAACCAAAAAGATTATTTTCCTTAAAAAAAGACGAATTTTCAACAAATTTTTCATGAAATAAACATTAATTTTCAACCAACTAGTCGCATTTTGCAACTAAAAAGATCAATTTTCAACCAGAAATGAATCAGTTGAATTTTCGTTTTAAAAAAATTCATTTTTAATTTGAAAAAACGCATATTCTACAAAACAGTCGAGTCTCTACCAGATTGTTGAATTTTCAAGTTAAAAAGATAAATTTTTAGTAAAAAATATAATAATTGTAGAAATTTCTTTAGACCGGTTATTGAGAATGAAAAATTAGAGGCCTATACCAGTATCGATGTTAAATTTACTTTTGAAAATAAAGCATCGACGAGTTTCGAACTGGTTTCCAGCTTCTTTTGAAGATACGAGAAATACAAAAAATTTCGAAGATTTTAAAAATCTGTAAAAATAATAAATATTCTAGTATTATCTAAATTAACTTAAAAATCAATATAATATAAAACACAACATCTTTGAAAATTTTTTGTGTTGTTCGCATCTTGAAAAGAAATTGTAAAACAGCTCGAAAAACGTCGATGCTTTATCATCAAAAATATATTTAACATTTTAATGAAGGCCTCCAATTTTTGACTATCAATAAACGGTCAAAAAAATTTCTATAGTTATTGTATTTTTCATTTAAAATTTATCTTTTTAGTTTGAAAATTCAACTTGTTGGTTCAAAGTAAACTACTTTCTGAAAAATTCATTTTTTTGGTTAAAGATTGAACTACCTCAACCCTAGGTTTAAGGCCAGCCTTGACCCTAAATCGGGGGAATCCAAACGTATACACTCAGGGCCGTCTGAACCATTTGTGGTTGAATATTAACCTTCTTGTTGAAATTTCAAATTCTGTGGTCGACTGTTTTGCTGGAGATTCTTTTTTTTTCATAACAAAAAATGTTCGAAGAAAATTTAATTATTCCATTGTTTGTTGAAAACTGATCTGTTTAGTTTATGAATTGAAGTATTCGATTAAAAATTAATGTATTTTGTCAAAAATTCGTCTTTTGCGACAGGAAAATAAACTTCTTGGGTGAAAAAAAATCTGATTGGTTAAAAATCTGTGAGTTTTGTTGAAAATTCGTCTTATTGGTTAAATTGAATTGTTTATTTAAATTAAAATCTCTTTTGGTAAAAATATCAACTCTTACATTTTTTATTGAAAATTCACCTTTTTGGGTTGAAAATTCAACACCTTGGCTGAAAGTTGTACTACTTCTTAAAAATTATTTTTTTTTTTTTTTCAAGATTCATAACTTTAGTATTATATAATATTCATCTTTCTGATTCAAAATTGAACTATCTTGTTGAAACTTCCTTTTCTTGGAATGAAAATTGATTTCTGTAACTGAAAATTGAACTATTTGATTGAAAATGAACTTTTTTGTTGAATTATCATATTTTCGGATTGAAAATTGTTGTATAGAAAATTCGTCTTTTCGTCTTGGATATTCAACATTTTGGTAGAAAATGCAACTATGTGTTAAAAAATTGGACGGTTTTGTAGAATATTCGTTTCGTTCATGAGAAATTAATTTTTTAAAATGAAAATTGAAGTATTTTATTTTTGGTCCAAAATTGATATTTTTAGTTTAACAATTCAACATGTCAAATAACAACGTGTTTTAGTTTTCCTATACTGTTTTCTTGAAAATTCGTTTTTCTTTTGGTAGGAAAAGAATAATTTTTTGAACTGAAAATTTCAGTATTTAAATTTTGTTCAACGTTTGTGTTTCTTAATTGAAAAGACATGTTTTTTTTTTATTTCTTTTATTTTAGTAGAAAATTAAGATTCTTACTTGAAAATTCATCTTAACAAATTGGTTGAAAATTAACTTTCTTGACGAAAACTCTTCTTTTCCGGGTTAAAAATCATTACTAAAAAATATTGATTTTTGGACCAGTAGACAAAAAACACTCAAAACCAATTTATTTGATGCATTTATCTGGTAGACAACCGTAATATCAAAAATTCTGAATAGATTTAAAATATTTTTTCCCTCGGGCGGAAATAAAAATGTGTTCTTGAAGAATCAAGTTAACGTGGGGACCTTGAGTGGGAAAATTTGTGGTACAACCGGAAAAAATAAATTGTGTGTTAAATTGGTATTTACGTTTTGTAAATCGTATGCTGGATTCAGTAGGTGCTCAGTTGTAGTTCCAGCCAAATCTAGTATCATCTCAGACTTTTAGATCCGTCCAGGGAGTTGATCGTTCCCGCGCCGCGTCTGGATACGGATGCGGGGACAGATCGGTGTCACGTGAACCCTCCGGATATATTAGCTTCCTAGTCTTCTTGCTCACCTAGTTTATATTGTCATTAGTTCGATGACATCTTTACTATTTTTTCTAGAGATATCGTTTTTAATTGAACCAAGGGAGCGTTCACATTAGGGTTCAAAATCCTTTTTTTAACAGAATAGTTGAATTTTCAAGAAAATAATGAAAATTTCAAGAAAAAATTGTAATTTTTAACCCAAAGAACTGAATTCTGAACCAAAAATATAATAGTAGACTTTTCAATTAAAAATAATTAAAATTCAAACAAAAAAGATGACTTTTTAACAAAATAGTTGAATTTTCCAGAAAACATTGAAACTTTTAACAAAATCGTAGAATTTTTATAACTAGCAGTGATGAATTATGAACCAGAAATATAATAGTAGACTTTTCAATTTAAAATAATTAACTTTCAAAACAGAAGATGAATTTTCAACTGAAAAAGAGGACTTTTCTATCGAGAGATGAATTTTCAATCTGAAAGGATTCAACAAAAGTTCAACAAAACAATTGAATTATCGACCAAAAAAAATTACTTTCTACCGAAATAGTTGAATTTTCAAGAAAACAATGGAATTTTCAACCAAAAAATTAATTTTTAACCAAAAAGATGAATTGTAAACTAAAAATATAATACTAGACTTCTCGATATTAAGAAAAATTAAATTTTAACCAATAAAAGACAACTTATCTACCAAAAGCTTAATTTTAAATCCAAAGGACTTAATTTTAAAATCCAAGGTCAAAAAAAAGAATCTTTAACAAAACAGTGGAATTATCTGTCAAAAATATGAATTTTAATGAAAATGTTGAATTTTTTATAAAACAATTACATTTTCAATGAAATAATAGAATTTTCAACAACAAAAAATAATTTCTGAACCAAAAATATAATAGTAGACTTTTCGAATAAAAAAATGACTTTCAACCAGAAAAGATAACTTTTCTACCAGAAGCTTAATTTTGAATCCAAAAGGACGAAGTTTTTACCCAAAAGACGAATTTTCAACAAAACAAAAATGATCAATAATTTATTAATTATTGACCGAAAAATATTACTTTTCAACAAAATAGTGGAATTTTGGACAGAAAAATATGAATTTTGAACCGAAAAATATAATAGTAGACTTTTCAATTAAAAGGAATTAACTTTCAACCACAAAAATGACTTTTCTACAAAAAACTTGATTTTAAATTAAAAAGAAAGAATTTTCTACCCAAAAAAAACGAATGGTCAAGAAAACAAAAATGATAAATTATGAATTATCGAGCAAAAAAGATGACTGTTATAAAAAATAGTTGAATTTTTTAAGAAAATAGTGAAAGTTTTAACCAAAAGAGATCAATTCTGAACCAAAAATATACTAGTTGACTTTTCTATTAAAAATAATTAATATTCAACCAGAAAAGATGACTTTTATACCAAACGAACAATTTTAAATTCGAAAGAACGAATTTTATACCTAAAAAGACGAATATTAAAAAAAAGTTGAATTTTCGATCAAAAAAGATTAATGTTTATCAAAATAGTTGAATTTTCCAGAAAACAATGAAATTTTCAACAAAATATTGGAATTTCTAACTAGCACTAATGAATTATGAAACAAAAATATAATAGTAGACTTTTCAATTTAAAATAATTAACTTTCAAAAC
>CAKNXH010060429.1:0-13334 GCA_932178445.1 Andricus quercusramuli
ATTATTTTGATAATATATCTTTCTTGTAAACTAAAAGTGAATCAGTTTTTCTGCAAGTTCCTGGACATTCATTTATATTAATTCCACAATATGATGCAACTGAAACCTAAATTTTCGAGCAGTTAGAAATCCGCTGGTTACAATATATATATTCGGTTTTGGTTCCTTGGGAATCGAACCGAAGGGCCTATGACAAAGCTATTGAACGCAACCTCGGGTTACGGATTGAGGGTCCCTGTACCAAGGGTTTCTGCTGAATATGGTTACAATTATGAAAAAACAGTCGCGGACAATTGTCCAGGGATGGTCCCGAAGGAATAACCCCTAAGAGAAGGCGTCACCACCGTGCCGAAAGCTGAATGACACCTGGGTGAGGTGTCTCAAACGGTGACCTGAGATACCGGGTGACCTCTCAGAGTATCAGCCTTATTCTTGCACGCGAAGCTCTACAAGGATGGACGAACCCCTTCCCTAGCTGCTCGTGGGAACAACAATGACAACACCAAACATAGTTGTAGTAAGTGCGGTTCAAAACAATCGAACGCGCAGGGCTCCCGACAATGGGTCGGACAACGTCAACGTCTGCGAAACCATGCCGAACAACTCCGAAACAGGGGCTATGTAAGCAGAGCGCCTACTCTGCCGCAGCCAGAACAAGCCGGCAACAGAGAAAGAGTGGCTACACAGAGACCAACCGCGAACAGGCATCCAATAGACGAAGAACGATGCTTCAGGACTAGGAGCAACATCAACATTCAGGTTTCTCCCAAGCCCAAAGATCTGACTGAACTGGATGATGAGCTTCGTGGAGATTTCTCCGAAGAATCCGACCTCTGGACTATCAATTGTGGTGTATACAATGCAGCGAGAACTTTGGCAGATACAAACCGTGAAACAAAATCAACGGTTCATCATAAGACCAAAAGACGAATGCATCAACTCAGCACAAAGATAGGCTGGGCAAGACAGTATGCGTCCCGAATTAAGTGGAATGTGTCCCCTAAGGGTTTACATTGTTCTTGTATCTCTTCCCTATTCCTTCACACACCCCCCACAGACTTACTTGGTGGTGGGAGGCGGACCTACAGTTCAAGGTGAGTTCCGAACCACCAAGAGCAACAGCCTCAAGTACTTAGAGAACCTTTTTCTCTAGATGTACCGGTCCCACGACTCTTGCGCGCGAACTGCGGATCCGTCATCACACAATCAACAGGTCAAAGCTACTGACCATCAGGCAGGATATTGTTGACAGAATACGAGTACTATCTAACGCTAAGAGAAGTCTAGAGCGGAGGGAGAGGTGGATCAGAAAAAATCAACAGTTTTTGTCTGACCCATCTCGACTCTTCCAAGACCCTCCAGTTAATGTCGACCATCCGCCCAAACCAGAGGAGGTCGAAGCATTTTGGAGAGAAGTCTACGAGGTCCAACATCAACTTCAAGAAGAATCAAAGGACATAACTAGCTTCAAGGAGCTGTGCAATGCCCTCATAACAGCTGAGGAGGAATGCCCACCTATCACTACCGAGGAGGTGAAAAACGTATTAAGAGGCATGAAGAGCTATTCCGCTCCCGGTCCAGATGGTATCAAGACCTTCTTGTGGAAGAAGTTTCCTTCCACCCACCAGCATCTGGCGAGAATTTTCACCTTATATCTAAAGTCGGAAGAGCCTATTCCGGAGTTGTTGGTGGAAGGGCGCACAGTGCTCCTGCCGAAGACGGGCAACTTAGCTGACCCTAAGAATTACAGGCCAATAACTTGTCTGAACACCCTGTATAAGATCTTTACAGCTATCCTAAATGATAGGATTGTTCACACAATTGAATCTGTGTGGCGAGAGATGTATGAACAACGCTGCTCAAAGAAAGGCGTAGCAGAATGTCGGGAAAACCTGCTCATCGATAGATGTGTTTGTAAAGACGCAGCATCCTATCAACGATAATATCGATGGCCTGGATTGATTACCGGAAAGTTTTCGATACAACCTCCCATGGACTTATCATATATCTGTTGGAATGCTTAAAGGTTCATCCACACATCGTGAGGTGCATAGAGAGATTAATGCCGCTTTCGAAAACCAGATTAACAATCTCATCTGAAAAACATCGTGTGATCACTAACAGTATCACCTTTCAGGGAGGTGTGTTTCAGGGCGACACCATGAGCCCTCTTCTCTTTTGCCTTACATTATTGCCACTGTCCCTCGCACTTCGCCATTCTGAAGGGTACCTCTGTGGCAAACCTGCAGATCGAAAGCATAAGGTCACTCATGTATTTTACATGGACGATCTCAAGATCTATGCTAGAAATAAAGAGAAACTATATCAAGCTCTAAAAATTGTCAAAGGGTACACTCAAGAGATTGGAATGGAGTTCAGGTTAGAGAAATGCGCCACGGTTCATTTAAAGAAAGGAAAACTTAATGGCATCCCCGAAGACCCTGAGCTCGTCGACAGAAGCGCTATACGATACCTTAGCGCTGGAGAGACCTATACATACATGGGCGTGCCACAGAGCCGCAATCAGGACGTAAAATCTATAAAGGATATTCTCCGAAGCAGATACAAACGTCTCATCCGGAAGATTTGGTCTTCCGAACTGTCGGCTAAGAACAAAGAATCTGCAACGAAGATGCTTGCCGTCCCGGTAGTACTCTATTCATTTGTAGTGGTTCCATGGACGAAGGACGAGCTCAAATCCCTTGATATCAGGACGCGTTAGGTTTTGCACATGAACAAAAGCATGCAGCTTAAGTCTTCTGTTTCGCGACTTTACATTTCACGCCGCCTGGGTGGTCACGGAATATTGAATCTTGAATGTCTTCACAACAGGATTATTCTGGGTACAGCACATATAGTTGCAAATGGACGAGACCCTCTTCTTAAAATGGTCAGGAAACACGAAGAAGCGGGCAAAGGGGCGTTTTTGTACAAAGCAGCGGAGGAGGCTGCTGAGACACTCGGCCTTAAATTAAATACCGGGGATGAGCAAAATGCATCAAATCTGATCCATCTTGAATACTCACTCCTGAAGGCCCGGATCAAGAAAGCACAGGAGAAACACTTCCGCGAACAGCTCCTCCAAAAGAGGATGCACGGCATCTTTCACAGAGATGTGGAGGATCAGTCAATGTCGTATGAGCTAACGTGTGCTTTCCTTAAATCATCCGGATTGAAGTCTCGCACGGAGGGTTTCATTTTGGCATGTCAAGACGGTGTCATTTCCACTCTAGCATACCGTCGCCACATTTTGAGCCCAGAAATTCCCGATGATAGCTGCAGAGCGTGCCATGCACACCCTGAGCACCTAGGACACATACTATCTAGTTGTCCAACTCATGCGGGAACGACCTACATCCAAAGGCACAATGTGGCACTAAGGGCCTCGTTGTTTATGGAAGCCCCGATATTAATAGTTTTCAAGTGTAGAATGCTAGAACAGGTGGAAATGTCAGTAGTCAGGATGGTTACCACATGGGACTGCAAATTCATACGACTTTTTGTAGATAATATTCTAAACGTAAAGGTAAGTGATAAAGGACTGAATAGTAATATCTATCAAGTATGAAATTTATTTTCTCAGACATATCCCATTCTTTTGTCGATTGACCATCTTTCAGTTTCACGAAATACTAGCAACTGTCTGGAATTTGAAGGTAGCGAGTACCCTATCTGATACACTAACCTGACATTTTTGATATTTTATTTTATTTCGTGACACTGAAAGATCGTGAATCGATGAAGGAACAGAACATGACTGTGAAAATAAATTCTACAGTTGAGAAATATTACTATTCGTGCATTTATGACTTGCTTTTACGTTTAGAATATTTTCTCGAAAAAGTCGTATGACGTATTGCCATGGTGTCATGCTAAAATACTTAATTAAAATTAACGAGGGCACTCTTCGGGCCTCTTTTTTCATTGGTCAGCCATTGACGCGGTGAAGAGTGTACAGGGACCGCGGTGGGAGTTGACGGAACTGCGCAATTTGAAATAGCGGTGTACGGGGGACTTGAAATAGGGGAGACTTCACTGTAGTTGGATACAAGGTTTAAATCTTATAAGATCTACTTTAACGAATTAAGTAATTGTCACGTCATCATTGAAGGCAGGATTCGGAAGAAATTTTCGAATACTTTTAATTGCAAGCCTTCTTAGCCGGATAATCCTGGTTGACGCCCTTGAAATAATTATCGACCCTCTTACTGAAAAATTATGGCAAATTTAATCAAGGGTGGTAGAATCAGGATTATAACTCGTCTCAAAACCAAATTTCTCAACTGTTGAAGCAAAATGATGTCAACCCAACCATTTTTTCCTCGTATTGTAAACTGTGCCAGTATCTGTTTGAAGATAATCGGTATGTTCAAAACAGTGTCTACGTACGTGGAAAACCCTCTGGAGAAACTTGAGAACAGGTTTCCCAAGATTATCCGAACACTGCAATCAATATAAATGAGGTTTATCATGGAAACAATTATACAATGCCTCATGGAGATTTTAATAACCCATTACCCTGTTCTCCAAGGTTCTTCCCCATCTTCATAAAAAATGAAGCACCAGATTCTAGGCAGTTACTAAAAAAATGATAAACAATCTAGAAGCTATTCAAGATTCCAATACGGAACAAACACAACAAAATGAATCGAAAAAGACAACATTTATAAAAGAATATAATATAGCCGTCATAATGAAAATAAATACGAAAAAGAAAATTCGCTGACAAAATTAGATTCGAATCAAACAAATGAAACTACTTCTCAGTTCTCTTTTCAAAATTCTGTCAATGGTAAGGTAATTCACACAGTTGGTGTGTCTCTTATCACACATAGAGAAGTCTCGGAAGGTTATAGAGCCAACTCTCTGAAACCTGTGGCTCCAGTCCATTTTTGGAAATTCGCAAGTAAAACAAATAACTGGCAGTAAGTGTACATAAATTTCATATGAATTTAACTGCACGCGCCAAAGTAATCTTGTGAGTGAAAAACGAACCGAGCAATCAACAATTTGAAAAAAAGTCAGGAAATTTTATTGGTCAGGGAAAACTCAGGAAATTTACGAAAAAAATCTTACAAAAGTGAGTGAATTTCTATTACTCGAAATAACTGTCAAGAAGAATGAATATGAAATATTTGTATTCTCTTTTATAAAAGATTCTAGGTTAAAAATTTTACAAGTTCAACATTTTGGCAGTTGAATATTAAGTTATATATTATCCTTATTAGTAATTTATTTGCCTTGTATTTATATTTCTTTTTTTTTGAGTTGCTTCCTCTTGAAGATTATCTTTTGAGTTATAAATTTTACTATTTCTTTGAAAATCAACTATTTATTGTTGAAAATTTGTATTTTTATTTTAAAAAAGCATTTATTTTAGTAGAAATTGCATCTTTCTTAGATAAAAATGCAACTGTTTTACTACAAATTTGTGTTTTTTATAGTTGAAACTTTTTTTTTAAATTCGTATCTTAGTATTGAAAATTCAACTGAAATCTTTTTTGGATGAAAATTTAACTACTTTTTTGTTGTTGAAAATTTGTCTTTCTAATTTAAAAATGTATCTTTTTTGGTAGAATTTGCATCTTTCTTGGAGAAAAATGCAATTGTTTGATAAAAATTGAACAATTTTGTTAAAAAATCATCCTTTTTTGCTTGCAATTCAACTGTTTTTTTTTTAATTCGTCTTTTTAGGTAAACAATTCAAATTTTTACTTTTTATTACAAATTAATATCTTAATGTTGAAAATTTAACTAAATTCTTTTTTTGATGAAAATTTAATCATTTTCTGTTGTTGTAAATTTGTCTTTTCAATTAAAAAATGTATCTATTTTCGTAGAACTTGCGGGTAAAAGCTACCACAGGGTTCGCATCTAGCCCCTTGACCGTGCCGTCGGGCGACCAATTGTTTCGGCCGAGTCGAGCGTTGTTCAAAAAAACGCACGGTTTGCAGGGCGAACCCTCTGTACTACCCATCATCGAGATACATTAGAGAAACTAGGAAAAGGAAAAGAAAGAAAATACAGAGCAGCACTACATATCACGGGGCCCCGTCCGGATGTATGCTACTTATTTAAAATCATTAATTAATAAATTAATTTTATTTTCGACTATTCATATTTGTGTGTTGAAAATGCAAATGTTTAGTAAAAAATTCGTCCCTTTTATTTCAAAATCAATCAATTTAATCGAAAATTCGTGAATTTTGTTTGAAAATAAATTTTCTTAAAGGAAAATTAATCTTTTTTGCCTAAAAATGAACTTTTCTGTTGAAAATGCAATTGCCTTAAAAAAAATTAGTCTTTCTCGCTTGGGAATTTGACTATTTGGTTCAAATTTCAACTATTTGGTTAAATTAATGATCATTTATTCCAGATTTGAATCAATTTTATATTGCATATTAATAATCATTTAATCACTGAAAATTAGGCTTTATCAATTATTTAAATGACTGAATGAATATTTTAATGATTTAACGAATATTTTACTGATTTAATTGATACTTTACTGACTTAATCGTTGTAATTTTTTTTCGAAAATTTAGATTTTTTGGTTGAAAATTCCATTTTTGTACAGAAAATTTGTCTTTTGGCTTAAAGGTTCGAAAATTTGGATAACTTTTGTTTTTCATTCATGACTGGAAAATATTTATTTGTTGAAATGTCGTCTGCTTGGTTTAAAAATTAAATTTGTTGGATGATTTTTTTTTTAGTATCAAGTATTACACTTTTTTGTTCCAATTTCATCATTCTAGGTAGTGAATTCAGACCGTAACGAAACACGAACTCGCTCCCCCCTTTTTAATGTTACGTACTTTGTGAACGATCACTTTCACATATTGTCCCAAACCATTTAAGTACTAAAATGTCCAAACAATGCGCGTAAAAATTTAAACATGCACAATTTGATATTTCAACCCCTATAAAGGGCAATTTTTCACGTTTAAGGGTAGTAATTTTTTCCGTCATTCAATTATCATAATAAATGTTAGGATTCATAACAGATGAGGGATAAATAAAATCATATTTTGATTGTCTTGACTGAGTTACTATTTAATTAAATTATATCTAAAAAGCCTAATTTGGTTCATCTTTCATACTTCGAAGGTTATATTTGACCTATACACATTTCAGAAATAATAATGAAACTAACAACATGATGTGAAGATGAAAAAATATGTCGTCTACTTCTGATTTTCAAACTTTATGTATACAGGGTTCCCACAAGTTCCCTTTTCCTTTTTTCCCTGAGTTTTCCCTGCCTTTTACTGGCTTTCCCTGTCTCTTTTGAAGCCCATTTTTCGCATCGTTAATGGTAAATCGAGATATTTTGAGTGATGAAAACAAAATTTCTGTTATTATTTTAGGAAGGAAAGGCATCCGGAAGAATAATAGTACAGAACAGAGATTTTAAACATTTTAATCATACAATCTTTGGTTACAAATCAGTAAAATCAAAGCCATTTTAGGTGGGTACATATTTTAAGAAGGCAGTGTATAGATGTCCGGTGCCGGAGGCTAGGTTGGTATCCGGTAGATTGCTGTGATTGGTTACACGGCAAAGGCGGGGTCTGCCGGACAGCAGCATCGAGTACGGCATTTGACTCAGTACTTTTCTTATTTTCTTGTGACGTACATTTTATATTGTCGCGAGTGTAGCCAGTGGAATGAAATGGAATGGAATGGAATGGAATGGAATGAAATGGAAGCTTCTAATGTGTCCCCTAAGGGTTTACATTTTTCTTGCATCTCTTTCCTATTCTTTCACACACCCCCCACACACTTACTTGGTGGTGGGAAGGGGACCTTCAGTTTAAGGTGGGTTCCGAAGCACCAAAGACAAAAGCCTTAAGTACTTAGAGAACCTTTTTCTCTAGAGGTACCGGTCCCACGACTCTCCGAAAATGAACAACTCCATTGCAAGGCAAGTGTTCACCGCATGGGCCACCAAGGTTCTTCCAGATAGTGGAGGCACGTTAGGTATTTATCTTGCATTGGACCGGAACTGTTCGGATTTGCTTGATTTTTTTTACATACTAAAAATATAAAATAATGAAATATTTACAAGTTGGAAATTCCCGCCAATTGTTTATTTAAGATATTTTCAGGTTTACGTTAATTAGGAAATTTTCTGTAAAGAAATATCGTTCACAGAAAAAACTTAGGGTAAATAGTGTTGCAGGTAATTTCGTATTTTTACCTGTTCGTATTGGTAAAACACAAATATTACCCTCGATGGGCAGAAACTGTCTTTTGTTCTCATTAAAGTTGTCACCACCGTCTTGAAAATTGGAAAGCCACTAGCTTTAAATCGCTGAAGTGAAGTTAGCTGATGGTTGGTATAACAGGCAAATCGGATAAGTGCGGCTTCATAAAGGCTGTTTTGCCGAATCGTTAGAACTGTCAAAAGTTCAATATGACATTTACGAGGCCTTCAAGGTAAACATTGAGAATTACTCCCGAACGTAGGTAAACGCAGAATAATACCCTAGATGTGCGGGTACAGTTTACCTACATGGGGTCATTTTTGTTGCAGGTAATCTTTACCCCGAATTCCGGGTAAAGTTTACACTTAGTTTTTTCTGTGTTTATGTACGAGATACTGTTCAGAAATGAGTACCGAAATACCTTATATTATAGCATAATGTATAGGACCTTCGTTGAGAAGGTTATTTTATGGAGAAAGTGTTGGAAAAGTGGAAAATGGGCAGGAGTTCCGCGCGCTCAGGTATAGCGGTCTCGCTCAGGTATACGAAAACCACGTTTTCTACCCTGGAAAAGTTTAATTCCTGTTTGGCTGGCTTTCGGAAAGCATAATAAGTACTATTAGTGTAACTTTTTGAAAGTCTATATCAAATAATTCTCTTACATAATTTTGTAAGTTTGTGTATTGTTTTTGAAAAGAGTGAACAGTGATGCTGAGATCTGCAAGTTGCTCATAAGGAAATAATCGAAGTGCAATACAAGGTACATATGTGAGGTGCGCCGAAGAAACGGGGCTTACTCTGGAAAGCGAGATTTTTCAGGATGAGCGGTCGAAGTCGATCCGATAGACGCGACTTTTGGGAGAGAGGGAAGACCACGAAATCTTCCCTCTCCACTTGCCACTACATTCCCACGCATATAGCGGCGCTGTTCACGGACGGGGTATAGATGAGACGTGGAGATGTAGTGGTGAGTGGTGGGAGGTGTTTCACGGGATCTCGAGCTCTCGAGCGATAGCACGATTTCTCGGGTACCTATCAACTCAATTATTAGCAATAATAACGCTCGGAAATTTTTTTCGATGGTTTCATTGAAAAGAACAACTCAAAAACTATCGAAAGGTGTAAAAACCTCGATTTCGATTTTTTGAGAGTAAGCCCCCTTTCTTCGGCGCACATCACATATACTGTTTATACATACTAGACCATATACTATGTATTGTTTTTTACGTATAATATTTGAAAATAACAATTTGTAAATATTCATTATATATTTTTAAAGTATCGAGCACTCAGTGAATCCTGAAAGTAATAAGACGATATCCTACTCGCTGCGATAACGACAGATAATGGATTTATAATACAAGGTAAATATATTGCAATAATAATATACTTCAATGAAAATAATGAAATTAAGTACGCGATTCATTATTTATGAATTATTTCAAAATGTATGGCGGGCGAAAAGGCGCAGATACGGTACAAGGGCGTAAGTGAAAAAAAGGAGAATGTTACAGGAGGGACAAAATGCTGTTTAACTTTTGCCCATTTAATTGAAAAAAGGAAGTTAAATGACAGTCTTAAAGTACTATTAGGGTACAACTAATGATAAGAAAAAAGTATAACAAAAAGCACCCGTTTCAAAGAAAATCGTTGTCAAAGTAGCCACGTTTCCCAAAAAACGCCGCGCTTGACACAGAAAAATGTCCATAACTTTTGCAAATTTCAATTTTTCGTTCAGACCAAAAAATCGTTTCGAGAGGATATTTTCCCCTATTGATTCGTGAAAAGATCGCCTGAAAAAAGCAACTACCTTGGAGAAAATCCTTAAAAATAATTTAAAAGAAAAGCCATACAAATATCTTGACATGTTATTTGGTTCTATCGAATTGTGAAAAAATGGTTGCAAAAAAGGAACCGTTTACGAGAAAATCCTTTTGAAAGGGACTTATTGCTTTCTCTACAATGTTTATGCGACATTTTCAGACCTACATAAGTTTTGTGCACTTTATTAAAAAAGAAAAACAAAGTACTTTTGAGTCTAGTCTGAGCTCTGCTATACTATTAAAAGAACACTTGAAAAAATGCACCTGTTATGAAATAACCCTTATGTAAATGCGGCGTGCCCCCAAAAAAGACGGACCTGTGAGACAAAAGTAATGTATAAGATGAACATTTTTTATTTGTAAAAAAAATTCGAAGACTTTCTTGTGCCCATCAGGCTGTACTGAGTTGTGTAAGCGTTACTCTGTGCCGTCATATATGATATTATATATCAATATAAAATATAGATGATAATACACATTTGGGAATTATTTCAACAATTTTGATTTCTTCAAACATGTATCAATGTTTTACCACAGCTATAGCGAAAGATACTCGTGTACTATTATCAAATTTGCCATGCACAGAAGATGCAAGTCTGGAGCACCAGAAAAAGGTTTATTTACAAATACAAATATGGCAAGGTAATAATTTGTTGCCAACAGAATGGGGATGGAAATTAGGAAAATTTGTAAGGCCCAACCCTATGAATAAGCAACCAGCCGCCGATAATTTGCTGAACATTATTTTTTGCAAATGCAAATCAGGCTGTGGAGGAAATTGTGGATGCAGAAATAGTGGACTTTTCTGTACACAAGCCTGTTCCGAATACAACAGCATTAATTGTTCAATGTGTTCACCAGCAACAGTTTTTGGTGACAATGAACTGGAAGATCAAGAAATTGATAGTGTTAATAATGTTTAAAATAATTTTCTCCATGTATTTTTTTTTTACTACATTCCTACATTTTTGGCAGAGATTTTTTTTCATGTACAATGATTTACTTTGGATTTGTGTGAATTGCATTCAATAAAATCTCAATGAAATATCTACCTATATATTATTTTTATTACTTAGTCATTATTCTTCATTTATAAGAGAAAAAATTGTCATTTAAGTTCAAATTATGTTGTAATTCAAGTTCAAATTTTGTGCTCCAATTTCCGATAATTTTGGATTTTTTCAATTTTGCAATTGATTAAATCATAATAAAATATATAATTAGTGATTATTTTTATTGATTAATTATTAATTTTTTAATTTTTAAGCAAAAAAACAAGCCATTACGTTCAGCTCTTGTTTCTCAAATTTCAGGTATTTTTTTTTTAAATTTTTCAATGAATACAATCCTAACTAAATACCTAATTATCAATTATTTTTGATGATTAATTATTATTTTTCATTTTTAAGTAAAAAAATCAATTAATTACGTTCAACATTTTTTTTCTCAAATTTCAGGTATTTTTTGATTTTTTGCAATTTTGCATTGCGAGCGGGAATTTGTAATCTATAAACCTTCAATACTTCCCATTTGGAACATTTAAAAAAAAAATTATTCAAATCCGAGCAGTTCCAGCCCAATGTGAGATAATATACTTTTTTGGTCTACGCTGACTCCACTAAGAGTGCGAGGCGGGAATCGAACCCGCAAGCCGACGGAGTGGGTCCAAAGTCTATGCCTTAACCCCCACGACCATCGTCCCAGTTCTTCTGAGTGTGGCCAGTGTTATCTACATTTCCTGTAAGAACCGGTTGGTACGTATTCTTTGAATTTATAATTATCACTTATTAATTAAATTTAAAAACGATTTAAAGATACATTTGTTCTCTGAAGAATCTTTAGTGAGTTGTTTCGAAAACAACTCCAGAATTTACTTTTTATCTTTAAGGGGGGGGGGGGGGGGCCAATACTTAATTCGTTAAAAAAAAGGGTAATTTTCAATAATTTTTCTACTCGCTTCTGTAAATGCAAATTTATTTTATAAAAGTGTACATAATAGATTACGGCACGAAAAATATTCCACACAAATTTCATTACAAAATATTAAAAATTGAGCCGGTGGCGTCAAGTCTCCCGAAGAGTCTCGAGCAAAAGACGTTTTGCGGTGGACAGCATATCTCAGCACTGGATTATCTGAAACAAACAAATCAAATTTTTTTCATTATATAATCATTTTTCGCAGGTAATCAGGCGAGGAATTTTTTTTAAATCGAATTTTGAATTTTTCTTGACATTTTGAAGTCAAAACAGCAATTTTTGCGAAAAAATTCGCACAATTTGTTATTGCAAAATTAATAATTATTAACAAACAAAAAAATCCTCACTACATTACCTAGCAAAATATACGTAGAAAATGTGTACCAAATTTGAAAAGGATCGGTTTATTAGTTTTGAAATTACGTTGTCCACGGACTTTTAAAATGTGGTTTCGAGAAAAACGCATTTAAAGTTTTTTGTTATGAAAAATTCTAATAACACGTTAGTAAGCAAGTTTTTTTTTAATATACTTACACAGAGTCATTAATTCCAGGTCCATAAAGTACAGAACTGTCAGCTGCATAATCCAAAGCATCTTGTTGCGTCTGCCTTCGTAGAATTCTGCCTTCCTTAGTTTCAATTGCAGCTTTACACATTTTACACATTTAACTAACGCATAAATTGCTGAAAACACTAGTACAAAATCTAGAATTCTGTACTGTTAATTTTGCTTCAAATTTGGACACAATAATCTTGAAAAAATGTACATTCAAAAAGCCAATAAAAAAAATGCAAAAAAAAAAATTAAATAGTATACCCCCCCCCCCCTTTATTTATCTTTAAACGTGATTTAAAAGAAAATTTTTTTACGAATCGTCTTCAGGAATTAATTTTGGCTTCCAAGCATTCTACAATCAGTTTCAAATACTATTCGAAAATCAATTTTGCAGTAAGTATTGAATTTCCTTATTATTTGAATATTTAATTGTTTATTGTACATATAAAAGGGCTTAGTTAGTGTTCGACAAGACCCAGGAATAAAAATTGGAATGACAGCAAATTTTCTTATTCCGGAATTTTGTATCCGAAAGAATTAATTTTTTTCTTTTTTGTAAGTTTAACATTTTTCAAAATTGCATAAAAAAATAAAAAATTGGGTGAAATTGCATGCATTAAGAACGAGGCCTTCGTTCAGTTCGAAAAAGAATTGCATCTAAGGAAATCAGGTTCACAGGTAACTTTTTAAATTCAATAAACACCGATTCAGCATTTTTGAAAGTTGTTTTTGATCATTTTTAATTTGGTGCGAATTGAAATCACTCGCGGT
>CAKNXH010060429.1:13344-52426 GCA_932178445.1 Andricus quercusramuli
AAGATTAAAGGCAAAATATGAATTTAAGAGCGAAGACAAATTTAAAAAGGATATAGAATTAACAGAAAGTACATAAAACAGAAATAAATTTAGTTGTTGCGACTCAACAAAAGTTGCTGTTTTCAATTGAGATTCCTGGATCTTGCCGACTTTTTTTTTAGTGTATGTCTAGGGGATCGTCCATAAATTACGTGAGACGTTTTTCTTTTGTTTATATCGTTGTGTCCTTCTCAACTTCACAGCAATTTTATTCCCCTCTTTATTCAAACAAAAGAAAAATGTCTCACGTAATTTATGCACAGCCCCTAGGCTTAAAAATTCTACACAAGCTCGAAAAATGTTAAACTTATAAATAAAAAGAAATTAATTCTGTTAGATACAAAATTCCGAAATAAGAAAATTTTCTGTAATTTCAATTTCGATTCCTGGGTATTTTATATTTTTTTCTAGTTTATTTTCATGTTTAAAACTCCCAAATATGCTCACAAAAATGTTTCAACTGCATGTTATGAAGATAATGTCATAAAATACCAAAATGAAAAATTGTTTAATTCTCTGTATTGTGAATTTCGATTCCAGGGACTGGTGGATTTTTTTCTAGTATATTTCTATGTTTAAAAAACCCACACATGCTCAGGAAAATGTTTAAACTAGAAGTTATAAAGATGAGTTCATAAAATACCAAAGTCAAAATTTTAAAAATTCGCTCTATTGCTAATTTCGATTCTTGGGTCTTATGCCTTTTTTCTAGTGTATTTCTTTGTTTAAAAAAACCATACATGCTCACAAAAATTTTTCAACTACATGTATGTATGTATGTATGTATATTTAATCTCTCCCTTTTACGGGTTTGAGGGCCTCCGCTCCCTGTACATATCTTTACATTTCATCCTTAGTCTAACTTATTCGCTGCTTATATTCTAAATCTTCGCCTTACATGATAACAGTCATATTAATACTATTATTCTTAACTTTCTACAAATCTAAGTATGAGCGACCTTCCAGGGCTTCCGTTTTCTCTTACCATCAATTGCATTTTCAACGATTTAAAATTTACCATTTTTCTAGTGACTTTCCTTCACAGAGGATTACCCGTTTGGCTCTGCCCTGTTCCCTTACTTTCTCTTATTTCTTCCAGCTTTTTCATCCACATCACTCCCTGTCCATTACCATCCAAGATCCATCTCACACACTCATCCACACTCAACTGTCCATCTTCCTCTCCTGTACACCTCTCTAACACATGTGCCCATGACTCCACCTCGTATCCACATACTCTGCACAAATTATCCTCTTCATCCATCCAATATCTACAAGATCTCACTCCTTCCCCCATTCTAAACCGTACCACCCTATTCCATTTGTCTTCCTTTTTCATCTTTTGCAAATATTCTGGTTCCGTCAACCCTTTGACCATCATATACCATCTATTGTACTTCGAATCCATAATCTTTCTCCATCTCTCTTCTCCTTGTCTTACTAATAGCTCTAATTCTATGTTCTGCCAATCCAGAACCCCTTCCTGCATATCACAAACATTCCTCATTTTTGTCCTTTCTTCCTCCCATTTCGAGTTTCCCAAATTTCCTCTCGTCTCCTTGTTCCGAACTTCGTCCAAGCATACTTGTGCTATCCTGCTCCCCTCCCCCCTTTTCAGTTTCTCTTCAAACCTCCAGGCTCTCTTAATTTGTCTAGTTACCATTTTTTCCCTTCCTAGTTCTTCCCTTATCATGTATCCTGGACAACTCCAACTGACCCCCATTACCCATCTCAGAAATCTCTCATGTATGCTTTCCACTTTCCTATGTTCCTTCCATCCCCAAACCTCCACTCCATAACACAACACCGCCCAAACCAACGCATCAAACAACCAAACCCTCATTCTCCAATCGTCCTTGAACCTTCTCTTTCCTATACCCCATACTTGGCCCATTACTTTACTCGCACTTTCGATTCTTTTCCTCACCTGCAAATCGTTTCCCCCTCCTGACTCAAACCAAAAACCTAGGTAACAGAACTCCTCCACAATTTCCACTGTTTGTCCGTTCATCTTCCAAACGTAACCTATTTTGGTCTTTTTATTTCTGAAGCACATCACCTTGGTCTTCCCTACGTTCACCGTCAGTTCTTTTGTTCCCACGTATTCTTCGAAAATTCTTATCATTAGGTTCATCCCCTTCTCATCGTCTGCTATTAGAACTACGTCGTCCGCGTATGCTAGGGAGTATAGTTTGCTATTACCCAGGGTCGTCCCCCCTTTCCCTTTCTCCTTTAGCTTCTCCTCTAGGTCTGCCAGCAGCAAATTAAAAAGTAGTGGACTCAACGGGCACCCTTGCCTTAGACCTCTTCCTGTCCAGAAAACCTCCCCTTTTTCCCCGCGTATCTTCACCCTAATCCTGGTTTCAGTAAAAATTTCCTTTATCCTCTCCACCAGCCCTTCTTCTATTCCCCTCTCTTTCATTGCCTGCCATAGCACTTTTCTATTCACTGAGTCAAAAGCTGCTTTGAAATCTACAAACAAAGCGACTAATTTCCCTCTTTTTCTCCCTAAGTTTCTGTTAACCAAGTAGTTGAGTACGTAAATGTTGTCTATTGTCCCCATCCCTTTTCTAAATCCCGTCTGGTTGTGTGGGATACTTTGCTTCTCTTCTATCTGATTCTCTAACCTTTTTCTTAGAATTTCTGTGTATATTTTATAGCCCCCTTGCATGAGAGTGATCCCTCTGTACTCTTCTACCTTCTTACCCTCCCCTTTCTTAACAAGCGGTACTACCAGCCCTGTCATCCACTCCTCCGGCCACCCTTCTCCTTTCCAGACCTTGTTGCATATCCTCCACATCACTTCCCTAATCCCTTCTCCTCCATACTTTATCGCTTCGTTCTCCATACCATCCTCTCCTGTGGCCTTGTTTCTTTTCAGTCTATCTATCGCCTCATTTACTTCTTCTCTTGTTATTTCGTTCGCTTCCTCCGTTTCTCCCTGGACTGTCTTTCTATTTTCCCCTTTGATCTTATTTTGTTCTCCCCCTAACAGACCCTTAAAATAATCCGTCCATTCCTCCATTTCTATTTCTTCATTCACGCCCTTCCTTCCTCCTCTTTCCCTGTTTATCACATCCCAGACCCTACCTTCTTTGATTGCTTTTTCTACTTCTTCCTTGTATTTCTCCTTTCCCCTTTGCTTTTTCCCTTCCAGCATCTTCTCATGTTCTCTTTTTCTCCTGTTGTACTCCGCCTTCTCTATTTCTCCTTTCCTCCACTTTTTTACAGACTCTTTCATTCTCTCCTTACTCTCCCTGCATTCCTCGTCCCACCATCCTCTCTTTCCCTCTTCTCTTCCTTCTTTTGTACCTATCTCATTCTTCACCTTCTCAATCGACCCTTTCAACCTTTTAATTAACGAGTCTACCCCCTCCTCCTTTTCATATCTAATATTCTCCTTTTCCATCTTCTGTTCAAACACTTTTAATTTATCTACCCCCCAGACTCCCATTTTCGTGTCCCTTTCCCCCCCTCTTTCCTTTCTCCCTCTGCCACGCTTATGGACGCCACCTTTCAGTGTAGCTATTACTGGGAAGTGTTCTGACCCTATCTCATTCCCTACATTCATACTGCATATCATATTACTCATTCTTTCTTCTGCCAAGATGTAGTCTATGATTGTTTCTCCCTTACCTATAAATGTAATCTCTCCTTTCTCATCTCCTTTCATGTTGCCATTACATATAAACCATCCGGTTTCTCCTATTATGTCTAGTAACTTCCTCCCCTCCCGGTCTATCTCCCTATGTTTGGAGCTCCTCATATATGCCTCCTTTTCTTCATCCCAAATCCCTCCCCCTTGCTCGCCAGTCCAGGCATTTAAGTCACCTCCTATCAAAACCAATTCTTCCTTCTTTTCCTCCATCCACCTCCTTATTACTCTCCAACCTTCCTCTTCCCCTCTTCTTCTATATACACAAACCACCGCTATTTTGACTTTCCCTATTATAATCCTTCTTACCATTGTTCCCTCCTTTTCTTCTCTGTCCTGCTCTATTTTACCTTTTACTGCCCATTCTTTTCTCACCCCTGATACCATGCCGCCCATTCCTCTACCTTTAACGTGTTCCTTCCTTGCCTCTTGCATTGTCCACACATACCCTTTAGGTAACAACCTTTTCATCCCCTTCCAATCCTTCTCATCCGCCCAGGTTTCACTCATCATAATCACGTCCCACTTTTCTAACTCCCGCCAGAAACCTTCATTCTTGTTCTTCAAGCCTGACACATTCCAGAAAGCTATTTTCACTTTTTTCTCCTCCCTTCCCTCCTCTATCCTCCTTACTTTTCTTCCGCCTTGCTTTTTGGAAACCCCCCTGTTTGCTCTCTAGCCTCTTTTGAATCTTCCTTTCTTCTATCTTTCTCAATCCTTTTTCCCTTTTTCCTTATTTCTTCTACTTCCTCGTCCCAGACCCACTCCTCCCCATTTATCCATAGTCTGTCTCGCCCTATCCATACCATGCATCCCTTTTTCCTCTCTATCCATGCTCTCTGTTCTATTTGCCATCTCCTTTTCCTCTCCCTCCAAGTCAAATCCTCTTCAATTCTCTCCCTTCTTCCTTTCAATAATTTTTTGTTCTCCATAATTTTCTTTTTCTCCTCCTCACTCCCTACTTTTACTACAAACATTCCTTCTTTTCCTTCCTTCGTCATTCCTAATCTCTTAACTCCTTCTACCCTTACCCGAATTCCAATATCTCTCAGCAGATTTTTGATTTCAATTTCCCCTGTTTCACTCTCTATTTTCAATCCCTTGACTACTATGTTATTTTTTCTCTTCGCCCTTTCTTCCCCTTCCAATCTTCTTTCGATCTCACTCAGTCTCTTCTTCATTCTTTCATTGTCATTTTGCACGTTATCACTCCCTTCTACTTTTTCCGCACTTTCTGTTCCCTTCCCCATATGCTCATTCCTAACTTCTAATTTGCTTACCCGTTCTTCCAGTTGTTTTATCTCCCTATTTGTCTGTTCGTCAATCTCTCTCTGTCTATTCTCTATGGCCTCTAGTTTACCCCATACCTTGTCTTTCTCCTCTTTCCAGAGTTTATCCCACTCTT
This sequence comes from Andricus quercusramuli, assembly GCA_932178445.1. NCBI lineage: Eukaryota > Metazoa > Arthropoda > Insecta > Hymenoptera > Cynipidae > Andricus > Andricus quercusramuli. The sequence goes on from CAKNXH010060429.1 coordinate 18,444, forward strand.
CCCACTTTTCTCTTACTTTTCTCACTTCCCCCCTAACTTCTTTCCCCTGCCTATTCATATCTTCCAGACTCTTCCTTGTTTCCTCTCTAAACCCTTTTATGAGGGCCGCTAGCTTCTCAAACATCCCCCCATCCCCCCAATCTCTGTCTGGTGTTTTTCGTTTACTTTTCATTTTCTTGTTATCCTTGTCCCTTTCCGGATCATCTTCCCCTTCCTCTCTCTTCCTTTTATCTTCCCCTTCACTGCTAGTCACGTTCCCCTTTTTGTGCCATTCATCCAGACTCCTATTCGAGCCCGCTCTACCTAGCCTGTTGAGGCGCTGTAGGTTTGATGGTCTCCCGCGTTTCTGGCTCGTGCCTGAACCCCTTCTCTCCCTGGTCGGTGTCTCGAACGTCTCGTCATCGCTACTGTCAAATTCTCCCTTCACCCCACTAACCACGCTCAAAACCTCGTCCGCTCTTGCTTCTTCCTCTCCCTGCCCTCTGGCGCCCGTTTGCGGGCTTCTTACCGTCGGCATCCCAGTATCCAACCTTACCCACTGTTCCACGACGCTACCCTCTCTTCACCTGCCTACCTCTTGCCCCCCTTCCCGACAACCACCTTCTATACCTAACCTTAAAACAAAATTTGCACGTTTCAACTTTCCTTTCTCACAACTTATTTCCACCCTTTGCACACTTGCCTTCACTCACCCTTCTTCCTTTACCCCTGCTCTCCGCACTCACTGCCCTTTCTGCACCCACACACGCTGATTCCCTTCACCAAAGCCAAAAAACGCAACACTTGACACAAAAGAGTTCTCTCACGATCGGTACCGAAAACGGAAGCCAATTTTTCAACTACATGTTATGAAGATAAATTCACAAAATACCAAAATAAAAATTTTTAAAATTCGCTGTATTGTCAATTCAAATTCCTGGGTCTTAGGGATTTTTTTCTAATACATTTTTGTCACTAAAAAGTTTTCGTGCAGCTCAAATAATTCTCCTCCTATTTGCAAACGTGTTAAAAAAATCCGAAAACAATGGTAAATTAAATAGGAATTATCTTTCAGAAAATGATAGATTAAAATTCGAAAAAAAAATTGAGATAACTTTTTTGACCTCCAGGAATGTAAAAAAAAAATTGAAACTCGATCGAATTCAAAAACACTGCAAGCAAGAAATTTTTGAATATCTTTTTTTCCAGCGCTGTTAACCAAGCTGCATGTGTATCGATTCCAAATTAATTGTAGTAAGTAGTACAATTGTTGTAGCGATTTTGAAATCCAAAAGTATTTATTTTCGACCCACCCTAATGTAGAAGGATAGATAAAATCGGAAATACCATTTTACTCATTTTTAATAAACAATTATATATTTAGAGTGTGTAAAAAAAGTTACACTTGTATTCTTCTTCCCAATTATATATACTTCACTTTCAGGTTATGTCTCGTACACGTCTCAAGAAAACACAAGAAAATAAGAAATGCACTACAAGTCGGATGCCGTACACTGTACAGTATACACTGTACATGCTGCTATCCGGCAGACCCCGCCCACTGCCGTGCAACCAATCATAGTAATCTACTGGATATTGGTTTCTCTTTGAACCAAGGGCTCGGAGCTTACAACTCTAAGCGCAACGGTTCTCGATTCTCCCTGTGACTTCCTCATCAAAAAATCCCTGTGTTTTCCTTGTTTTCCCGGTTTTTACAGAAATTGGGCACCCTGGTATATAAACTCTCACAAGTCAAGCGCTTCAGGCGAGTAAGTTACACGAGGCACGAGCAGACAACTAGTTTCGAGCTGGAAGCCGCGCGCGCACACGGGTACTTGGACTTGGGCTAAAGAGTAGGGGGTGAAGGTGTGTGAAAGATCGGATCGTGGTGTATAATATCTTTGCTTATACAGGGTGTCCCAGACTCAAGTGTCCGGACTTATATAGCCGTATAAAAATATAAAAAATAAATAGGAAATTCTTTTTCCAAAAATCAGTTGCAGTTTTAGTTTTTAAGTCATAAAATATTTAAACTGGACCAATCAGGAGCGCCGTATAAATAGTCCTGTGTGCGTGAACGGGATTTCAACGCAGTGTTATCGAAGCGAGCGCAGAGGTGGGGTTAGCGACAGGAGACACTACGTTGGAATCCCGTTCACGCACACACGGCTGTTTATACGGCGCTCCTGATTGGTTAGGTAGTTTTAGGTAGGGTTCGTTTCCTCAGCGAGTGCGATTTTTCAATACATTTAAGCACGCGATCCTATGCATAAGTGACCGTATGTGCAAATTGTGTATTAATAGACAGACTAGACTCCCGAGCTCTGTCTGAGAGAATATAAAGCGCTTGCATTATACATTTCCAGTTACTCCAAACTGATTTTTTATGACTTTTGATTTAATTCAACTAAAAAATTGAATGATTTTCAGATAATGATTAATCATTATCTTGAATACGGCAGGCTCAGAACTTCACAACGGCTCTTTCCAGAATTTATATACGATTCATGCATTAGTTTCAAATACACGATTTATTTTTGACGGATTCTTCATTGATTCTGAACTTCTTTATACAAGTAGGCCAATAATTGACCGAGATATCAAATATAGATAGAAAATTGATTTTCGTTGTAACATTTTCTTCGTTATAGTTGATTGTGGTTTGTAGTTGTGAGTCTTCATGTGCTTATACCGCTCTGGTCATCTTTTAATCGAAAAATATTGATTAGATTACATTAGATTCTTACTCCATGTGTACTAGGGTTCCCATTGATTTTTTTTTTATACCATTAAGCCATTTCCCTTTCGGGGTAGGCGATACACTACCCGATTCAGGTAGTGTTTCTAGGTGCATTATTCATTACTAGTACTACTACTACATAGGAAAAAGTCAGCTTTTTGTAAATCTAATATTTACACGCGATGATATGTTACAAATAATTCCGTGTTTCAGTATATTATTCAGAACTCATCAGAGAATAAGAATCAATCATAAATTTTGAGGTTGAATAATCTTAAGCCACTTTTATGGGTCCCCAAACAAAACCCCACACGTGACAAATTTTAATTTTGCGTAATATTGCGGTTTGTTGATGCTTTTTAGAAGTTTTTGAAAAATAAATAATTATTAATCGGTAATTCAAAAATAACCAGTCATTTTTTAACTAATATTCAATTGTTTGAACAATTTTACTATGTTTAAGTATTCGTTTTTTTCAGTTAACTCGCGAAATGAACGTATTTTCTAGACTTCATAAGTTATTTAATCAACGATAACAGTAAAATAATTTGTTTGAATAATTTTACAATTATTCAAATAATACGTATTTGTTCAATATATATTTTACCTAAAAAAAAAGCAGGAAAAACATTTTATCTCACTAAGTTTTTGACAAATTTCAATATTTTTCAGTACTACTTTGTTTATTATGAATACTCGTAGATGTTCAAACAAATTTAAATTGTTTAAAGAATTTTCTTGTTTACATATTTTATTTTTGCTATTTCTCGAAAGATTGAAATATTTTTGTGTTCTACTTTGCTTTTTAAGAATACTCTTAAATGTTTAAGCAAATTGAAATTGTTTAAACAATTAAATATTAGTTAAAAAATGACTGGGTATTCTTAAATTGCCGATTAATGTTTTTTTTAACTTTTAAAAAGCGTCAACAAACCGCAATATTACGTGAAATTCAAATTTGTCACGTATGGGGTTTTCATTGGGGACCCATAAGAGTGTCTGGAAATTATTCAACCCCAAAAATTATGATTGATTCTTATTCTGTGATGAATCCTGAACAATATACTGAAACACAGAATTATGTGTAACATATTATCGCGTTTAAATATTAGTTTTACAAAAAGCTGACTTTTTCCCATGTTAAATCAATGGGAAACTTCATGGTCTTTGCGCCACCCCTAAATATTAACCGATTTTGCTCAAATTTCAAGATTTTTTTTTGGTTATTCGAACAAAACTGGGGGCGAGAGCAGAGAAATTCAAGAAAAAAAATACACCAAGTATAAATAAGAACCACCCTAATGTGTACCCTTTTCGGGTTTTTACTACACATGTGCTTTTTGTCGAATCGAATATGGTATCTTCGATTCAACGTGCGTTCATTTTCGGATCGGTTTATTCGATTCGATCGGCTCGTCGATCGAATGTCGAAAAACCGACATTCGATCCGTGCCGCGGTTGGATCGGTTTTTTCGACTCGATTGGCCCGTGAGTTGGAAAATTTCACATTGGATGTGCCTTCGATTGAATCAGTTATTTACTTTTTTACATACTTTCTTTCAATGAGGTGGTTATAGTCCATCAATAAGCCGAAATAAATGTTTAGTTCCCATGAATAAATTAATCAAAAATCAAAATGTGGAAATAGATTAAGGAATTATGAAGCATAATTTATTTGCAATTGAATAACTTTCGCAATTCGAAAAAATTTATATATGTCTACAAAATGAAGATTTGTTGAATCTTGAATGAGTATGCTCTAAATTCTTATACCTTTTATTTTCACAAGTTACAAACTTCATAAAATAAAGTTTTAAGCGATAACTGATCAATATTTATTTGATATTTATTTGTTTATTTATTTTTTTTTTGCTTACTAATGACTACTGAAAGTACTCACAAAATCAATTATAATGACTTGAACGATTTTATTAGTTAACTCTTACTCATTCAGATTTAGAGAGTGTACAATCTTTATTGCAAGAATTTTAATTCTTTATACATATCTGAAACAGTAATTCAAACGATAAAGGCGTTTTGAAATTTGAAAAGAAAACCAATGACAAATTTTTAAACATTATTCTGTACAGGCAAAAATAGCGCACTAGGCGCGCTTATAACATGTTCCTTATTTTAGTTCTTCAATTGTCAAATTAAAATCTATACATAAATTTTAAGTGCTATGAAATATAAAAAATAATAATTACAATTGAACAAAAAATTAATATAGCTTCATCGGCTTTCATGCAATTTTAATTTTAGTCGTCTACTTGATCAATTTAGATCATTAATAATCGTTATAGTTATTTATCACGAAATTTTGAACATCTTGAAGATTGGAAATTGAAAATTCTTCAATGTTGAATGTGTATACAAATTTTTAAATTTTGCTGATTTAAAAAATCAAATTTATTTTTATTAGGAGAAGCAAGCTTGCAAGTGATGATAAAGACGAGGGACCAACCTGAACTATTGTGCACATTTGCTTCTCATAGGAATCGTATTTCAAAAAAATAATTGTTTGCGTACAAAATTTGAAAACGACCAACATAACCATGTCACTTCTTGAAATATAATAAAAAGTTTTGGAAAAGCTTATAAATAACTACTCGTAGTTCTCATTTAACCTCATTAATACTATTGAATATTAATTATCAAGAATTAAAATGTATTTAATATATTTCACAAATTTTGGGGAATTTTCCCTACTAAACTTTTGGTAAACTCCTCCAAAATGTAGGCATTATTACATAACACCGTAGGGAATCTTCCCCATCAAATCTTGGGGAAAATTCACCACTTTTTGGGTAGCATTACACAAGAATTTTTGAGGAATTTTCCCTACTATACTTTGGGGAAAATTCCCTAAAATGTAGGCATTATTACATAACAGCGTAGGGAATTTTTCCCCATCAAATGTTTGGGGAATATTCCATACTAAACTTTGGGGAAAATTCAACAAAATGTGTGGAAATTAGCGTCAACACAATTTTGGGGAAAATTCCCCAAGAAATTTTTTACAGTGTACCTAATTTTCAATCCTGAAACTTAAAACATGCATAATTTTTAATTGTAGATTTGCAAAATTAAAAACTATACAAAGCAGTTGAATGTATATGATGAAAAAATAAATATTTAACAAAATAGTTAAATTATATTATAATATTATAATAGTTCAATTTTGGACTTCCGTTTCCGGCATGAAAGTGTTAGTTAGCGGTAATTGAGTGGTGCTAATTGTAGTGAATTTGCAGTGGAATTTGAGGCGAGTGATGGAACGAGTGTGTTTGAGGGTTTTGTGAGTGAGTGTAAGTTTGAGATAATTGAAGTGAAGATTTAAGTGATATTTTGAGAGATTGAGACTATTTTGGGTAGGCTGTGTGAGGATAGTTTGGTTTAGCGTGAGGAGCAGGGTGGGGAGACAGGTGCACCCGAGTAGCGGTGACAGGGAGGGATAGGGAGAGAGGCACGGAAGAAGGTACTGTAGCAGGATGAGGTAGGCGCCGTGGTGACAATAGCTACGCAGTACGCAAATTACGGGTTGATGGAGTCAGACGAGGAAGTGTTCTCCACGCCGAAAAGTGAGATAAAAAGACGCGGTCAGTATCGGAAAACGGTAGAAAGGGAGAGATTGAGGGCGGATAGTTTTGGCTCAATCGAACCATTTATAAATAGGAAGAGGGATTGGGCAGAAAGAGAAAGTAGCGAAGACAAGGTAGAAGTAGGATCCACCCTGAAAACCCCGAAAATGATCAGAACACCTCCTGAAAAAGATCAAAATAGAGCGATGGAGAAAGACAAGGGAAAAGAAGAAGACAAAGTTGAACATAGAGGGCCGGTAGAATTTGAAAAGTTAAAGTTAGAAGAATTGCGTCAAATGATGATAGAAGTAATACAGATGAACGAAAAACGGCAGAAAGAAAGAGAGGAAATAAAACAAGAAATTAGGAAGGAAATGTCCGAACTTAGAAAAGACATGCGAAAATGGGAAGAAATTAGGGAAAATTGAGAAAAAAGGATGCAGATTTTAGAACAAAGATTAGAAAAACAGGATGAGCATAATAAAGAGGTAGCACAATTAGAAGGTAGGATAGTGAAGATCGAAAAATCAGAACGGGAGTTTGGTGTAGGGGAGAGTGGGAATAATGAGAGGGAAAGGATAAGAGAAATAGAAAGAAGATTAGAAAGGAAAGAAAGAGAAGAAAGAAAAAGAAACATAGTGATAAAGGGTCTAAGATTAGAAGGGAAGGAATTAAAAGAAGGAGTGGAAAATGTTCTAAAAAGGATAGATGCTAAAGTAAAGATATAGGAAATGCGAAGTGTAGGAAAGGAAACGCGAAGAGGAGAAAAAATGGTACTAGTCAAGCTGAGGAAATGGGAACATAAAAGGGAAGTAATGACAAAGAAGAGGTTGTTATATGGAAGCTCGGAGAGGATAGAGGGTGATTTGACGTGGGTAGAAAGGAATATGCAGTATAAGTTAGGGCAAATAGCGGAAGAGGAAAGAAGTAAGGGAAAAAGAACGTGGGTTAAGTATGGCAGAATACAGCTAGAAGGGGTATGGTGGGATTGGGACGAAGAAAGGGAAGAGATAGTAAGAAATGAAGTGTCGGAAAACTAGGAGAGAAAGGAACGGGAGAAAGGAAAATAAGAAATAGTAATAGTAAGAAGCAAAGACAGACGAGAAACGAAGGTAGGGAATAATGGAGGATATGTTACTGGAATATAGCAGGATTGGAGAGAAAGGATAGGGAGTTTATGAGAAGTTTGGCACAATGAGATGTAATAGTAATGATGGAGACGTGGCTAGATGAAAAGGGATGGGAAAGAGTAAGGGGAAGGTTACCAAGAGGTTACAAATGGCAAGTTCAAAATGCAAAGAGGAAGAATAAAAAAGGCAGAGTAAGGAGCGAATGTACAACAGGGAAGCACAAGAAAGAGAGGAAAGAACAAAAAGAAGGATTAATAGTAGAAGAGATAAAGATGGGTGAAGCGAAGTGGAAGATAGTGGGGGTTTATGTGAACGGTGATATGCAGAAGAAATTAGAGGAGATAAAAGAAATGATGGAAGAAAATAAAGAAGACATTATGCTTATAATAGGAGGGGATTTCAATGCGAGAACAGGAGATAGAGGAGGAAGGGAATGGGATGGAGAGCGAGGAAGAAAATGCAAAGACAAGATACTGAATGGGGAGGGAAAGAAGTTGTTAAAGAGCCTAGGGGAGATGGGATGGTTTATCCTAAACGGAAGTATAGAGGGGGATGAGGAAGGGGAATATACACGTTCAGGAGCAAAGAGGGGAACGGTTATTGATTATGTGGTAGTGGACGACGAAGTAAGAGAGAAGGTTAAGAAACTAAAGGTGGGGAACTATGTAGATTCGGATCACTTTCCCATAATAGTGACGGTAGTGGGAGAAATGAGTAATAACAAAAAGGATAAGAAGGAAGCGAAAGTAAAAAGAGCAGGAAGAGGGGATTGGTCAATGGAAGGTAAAGAACAGTTTGAAGAAAAAGTCAGGAATATCAAAATGGGGGAAGGAAATGTAAACGAGGAAATGGAAATAATGGTAGGAGAAATAAAAGGAGCATTAGAGTGCACAAGCAAAAAAGAAGTTAGTGAAGGAGGGGATAGAAGTGGATGGGATGAGGATTGTGAACAGAAGAAGAAGGAAGTAAGAAGGGTATTAAGAAAATGGAGAAAAGGGACAAGTAGTGGAGAAGAATATAGGAGAAAAAAGAAGTATACTGAGTTGTGTGATCAAAAGAAAGAGGAGGAAAATAAAAGGTTTGAAGAAGAAGCGGAGAAAGCTAGGACGGAAGAAGAGGTTTGGAAAGTGGTAAATAAAGAGAGAAGAAGAAGTAAAAGAGTAAACCAGGATATTGAGATGATAGAATGGAAAAAATATGTTATGGAATTACTAGGAGGGGTAGAGAAGAAAGTTAGAAAAGGATGAAGAGATGGTAGGGAAGCAGGTGAGGAGGACATTACAAGAGAGGAAATAGTCAAGAAATTAGGGATGATGAAAGATGGAAAGGCACCTGGTATAGATGAGTTTCCAAATGAAGTATGGAAATAAGGGGGGCCAGAATTAAGGGAAAGGGCATGGATAATGTGCAATAGTGTATGGAGAGGAGAGGGGTGGCCAGAGTTATGGAAAGAAGGTGTAGTGATACCAATAGTGAAGAAAGGCACAGGAAAGGAGGCGAGATAGAAAAAGTTATGGTGAAAAAGGGGATGAGAGAGGGATTAATAAAGAGAGTATCGGAAATTTTTAGAGAGACAAAAAGCAAGGTAAAGGTAGTAGAGCAAGTAAGAGATAGTTTCTGGTTGGTGAGAGGGGTAAGGCAAGGATGTCCTCTGAGCCCACTTTTATTTAATATATTAATATCAGACTTACAAGAAGAAATGATGAGAAAAGGGTGGGGAAGAGTTAGGATAGGGAACGAAAAGATATATACACTGGCATAAGCAGACGATAGTGTTGATGGCAGAGGATGAAGAAGGGATGGCGGGCTTAATTACCGGATTAGAGAAATACTTATATGGAAAAAAGTTGAATTTGAATGTAGAAAAGACAAAGATAATGAGGTTTAGAAAAGGAGGGGGAAGAAAGAAAGAATGGATGGGGAGATGGAAGAGAAAAAAAATTGGATGAAGTAAAAGAGTTTAAGTATTTGGGATATACCTTGCAAGCAAATGGAGATCATAGAGCTCATATGAGAGAAAGGATCAAAAAAGCAGCAGGGATAATGAAACAGATATGGGGAATAGGAAAAAGAAGATTTAAAACAAATTGGAGAAGGAGAATGTGGTTATTTGATACGCTGGTATGGCCGGTATTAGATTATAGAGCAGAGATATGGGGATGGAAAGAAAGGAAAGAGATTGAAAGTTTACAAGAAAGGTATATAAGATGGACGCTAGGGGTAGACTGGAGGACGCCGGGATATATGGTGAGAGAAGAGGCGCGAAGGGATAAATTAAGTACTAGAGCGGGAAAGAGGGCATGGAATTTTGAGACGAAGCTGAGGGAGGGAAAGGGAGGGGAGTTAGCGAGAAAGTGTTTGATGGAGGTAGAAGAAAGGAGAGGGAGGGCGATTGAATTTACGAGATGGGAGGAAGAAAGGAGGGAGTTCTTTAAGGCTAGAGATATAGAAGACGGGACTGGAGTCAACCATAAAGAAGTGGAAAAAAGGGAGAGAGAAAGACAATTAGTAGAAAGATGGGGGATGATTGAGGAATCAAAATATAATATATGGTATCAGATGATAAAAAAGGAAGGAGTACCAAAGTATTTAGAATAGGGATGGGAGAGAAAAGATGGACAAGAATAGCAAGATTTAGATTGGGAAACGAGGTAAAGGCAAGTATGTATTGGGAAAAGAATGATAACAGGAAGTGCAGAATCTGTGAATGGGAAGAGGAAACATGGGAGCATGTATGGGAAGGATGTAGGAGAGGAATGGAAGATAAAGGAAGCTGACAAGAGAATGTGGTAAAGATTTTAGGGGAGGATGGTTTGGGGGAAGAATGGATGAAGGAGTTAGAGGATGCTAGGGGAGCAGTTGAAAAAAATGAAAGAATGGTTGCAAAAAATTGCAAAATGGAGGTACAAGACAAGTGAAAGAAAAAGGAAACGGAAGTCGCCTAAATTCATTAGAAGAGTAAAGATTTGTATGTAATGATTATGTAATAGCATAAGTAAATTAAGATGCGTTTGCGTTACCGCTCTCTCTCTCTCTCTCTCGCTTGCACTCTCGCTGTCGATCACTCGTTCGCTAACACGTCCCAAATTGCGCTATCGTCGAAATTAGATTTAAGGCGTTAGATATAAGATTTTATGTAAATAGGTGTAAATAATTGTATATAGTAAGGATAAGATTTTATAAAACATGTAGAAGGAAGTGTTGTAAGAAATGGAAGTCATGTAAACCCTTAGGGGACACATTATGAATAAAGAAGAAAGAATAGTTCAATTTTCTATCAAAATAGATGAATTTTCAACGAAGAAAGATTTTTAAATCATTTGAAAACATTTGAATTTTCAACTAAGAACAAATTAATTGTCAACCAAATAATAAGATTTTTATTTCTTGTCAAAAAAATCTAAATATCCAGAGCTTTTTCTTGAATTCTAAATTCTAAATGTTATATTCACATCATTGTTCATGAAAATTTAATAAATTTGGAAAAAATGTTTAAGCCAGGAATTTTTCCTACTGATAAAAGTGGCAGACTAGGGTATACGGAGCGATCCCTCTGAGGTCATCAGGTAGATGCACAGATTCGCAGCACTATCCTGGTGTGTTATGTAAGTGTATGTGTTTGTGATTATTACTCGAAATCGGCCAACGAACAGCGAGCGTGGTGCCCCCTGTAGGAGCCCCCAAGCGCAAGAAGAACGCTGACTCATTGTCGAGTCTTCACAGAATCAGCTTCGACCTCCAAGGCTAGTCCCCTCCACTTGGAGCCCCACCTTGGTACGATACCAGCTATTTCTGAGGGGACCTATAGTTTAAGGTGGGTTCCGAACTACTAAAGCCCCAGTAGGAGTACATTGAAAAATGTTCATTGGTACCCGGCTCAGGGATCGAACCCCAGACATCCTGCATGGAAGTCCGACGCGCTATCGTCTGAGCCACCGAGGCCTCTAAGCTAGGGTAATAAGTAATAACACAATATTGGGCCATTCAGTAGCCATTCTCCCCCTTCATAATTCTGGCTTGAGAATATTAAATAAGAAAATAAATATTATGAACCCTGAAGCCTGTAAAAAACATTTTCCAAATCTTGAGATGAATAACATCTAAGGCATTATTATTACTAGTAACTATGTCATCGTATAACAAATTTTAATTATTAAAGTAAAAAATTAACGTTTTTGTTTATTGTTGGACTATATATAGGTCGCGTAATATTAACCAGCAGATTGACACAGTATTATCTTCATGTCTCTCTGGATCTGCAATCTGCATTCTATATGCATCGGTTTAGAGTTTTAGAATTACAATTATAAATTAAAAACTTAAAATACCTTTTGTCAGTCGCATATTAGATTTTAAACAATCTAAGGCCCAACCGACTGAATCGAAAAAACCGATCTAACCGTGGCACGGATCGAATGTCGGTTTTTCGACATTCGATCGCTAAGTCGATCGAGTCGAATAAACCGATCTGATCGTAGTAGGGATCGAATGTCGGTTTTTTGATATTCTAAGTGCGTTCAATGTCGGATCGAAATCGGATCGAATTTTTTTTGCACACGTCTAGTTTTTACATATATAACATTCCACCTCCCATAGGAGATCGTCAGGTACCACACCCTTTAACTCACATCCTTTTCGAAACCCCTAATTACCCCAAGCCAGGGTTTTCTTAGAAGCGCTCGCATTCATTATAACATTTGGTCATACTAATGGAAAACTGCAGAAAACCAAATTTTCTGAGCGCAGCCAAATAATGACAGACGAGTTTGGATGTAGACATTCAATAGCATCCAGTGCTCATATCCATTCTCGGTGTCAAACCTCCCGCTCAGACACTACAATGGATAAGTAAGTAAGTAGGACTATACCATCATTGAGCATACAAAGAATGGATACAAAGAGCGGACATGGATACAAAGAGATACGAAGCATACGCGGCGATTGATGTCTGTGGTCCCGTGTCGAAGAAAGACGTGAGTATAAGTTTTAGAAATAAAAAGACGTACGAACATTGAAATATTTTAAAAGCAGGTTCCATTTTAGAATAATATCAAGCGCAGAAAATTAACTGTTAATGATTATTCACTAACAATTGATATTAATATGTTACTCATAATTATAAGCTATAGGGTACCTTAAATATGAACTTTTTATCTCCGATACAGGTGAAATATTCTAGCTCTAAAGTTCAGGACGTTACAACTTGATGATAATTAAGTTTAGGTATTTCAAAAGGCACTAACATAATAAAGTTTTACTGCCTTTATTATAAATAAATTATTTTGCAAGTTTTTATTCGTTAAAAAATAAAAATATTTACAAATTTTACTGAAATTTGCATAAAAAAATTGGCACATTGAATCTTAATTTAAAAAAACTTAACTAAACCAAAATACATTTTACTACATTTTAAATCGCTACAAGGAGAGGTTCAGAATTTTTCACTTATGCTGAAGCATTCTTTTGCTTAAATGAAAAATATTATAGTTTAAATTATTCATAATACCAATACTAGAGTAAATGCACAATATTTTCAATAACGAGTCATTTTCATAAAGAATTTCGTTATTTTAATGCAAACATTGTATATTATTAATAATATTATTATATGAAGAAAGAATATAAATGACAGCTAAATAAAAATGAGCAGAAGACAGGCATTTTAATATACTGATCATACATTCATTTTTCAGTTTTCTAACAATTTTACGGCAGGAAAAACTTTAAAATTACTTTAAAATTGGTAGGAAACTGAAAAATGAATGTATGATCCATATATTAAAATGCCTGTCTGTATTTTTAATCATGATTACTCTGAATTGCAATGAAGTTATAACGTCCTAAACTTTAGAGCTAGAATATTTCACCTGTATCGGAGATAAGAAGTTTACATTTAAGGTACCTTATAACTTATAATTATGAGTAACATATTAACCCTTAATCACTTAAGACCGTCTACAGACGGTCATCACTAAAATAAAATTATTATTATATTAATATATTTATATTAATATAATTAATATTAATATTAAAATATTATAATATTATATAATATTAATATTATTAATTTATTATTATATTATCGATTGCGGGTGATTAAGGGTTAATATTGTATTTATGGTCAGTTAATAATTATCATCAGTAAATTTTCTGGGCTTCCTATTATTTTAAAATAGAATCTCCTTTTAAAACATGTCAATACTCATACGTCTTTTTATTTCTAAAACTTAGACTTACGTCTTTCTTCGACACGGGACCACAGGCATCAATCGCCAAGACTTTTCATCATAAAAAACCATTGCTACGTCATTCTAACGCTAAAAACTGGCGATACGTCTTTTTTATACAGAAATCTGTTGCTATGTCCATCTGACTATTTCACTCGTGAGTAACATCTTTTTTCTCAAGGGTGTGTATTCTACGTATATTCTTTGTATGCTCCAAATGATGGTATAGTCTTATTTGCACCCATCGACTAGTTAAACACAATGAAAACAAGACTGAGCGAGAATCACGAATGGTCACCCATCCGAGCGCTTACCGCGTTCGTCCATGTTTGACTTTCGAGATCTCGATGAGTCGAGAATCACCACCCAGCTCCTGCCGCGCCGTCGATTCACTCTGGCTATCATTACCTTCATTTAAATAAAAAATCATGCTAATATATCAATCTTATCAAAAGTTACAATGAAACATAGAAAAAAAAATTGTTTAGAAAGATTTTTCGAAACATAATCTCTAACAGTCATCTTGTACAAAAAATTACATAGAAATATGAAAAAAACGTATTCTTTTTTTTTTTTTTTTGGGAACCTCACAAAACTGGACTGGCGATTTCCACAAACGTAGACATCATGAACTCAATTTAAAGAAATGCTAAATTTTTTTTCAAAACTCTCTAATGGATGCGCTATATGATTATATTCTAAATTAAATTCACGTTTCTTCTATTTTTATGATATTTCTTTACGCATTTTGAATACTGCAATGTTCCATCAATTGATGATAAACAATATCTTGTTACATATTGTAATCATTTATATAAATATTAACAGATGTTTTTCATGTATTTAAATTTGATTAAATTAAATTAAAAACTACTCAACATTTTGAAACGATAAATTATTAATGTAATATAACACGTGTGTATTTTATAATTTTGAATAAGCGCACACTTTTCAGTACATGCACAATAAAAAAACGCGATCCGTTAACATCACTGTCAAGGATTCAAAGTTCATCATTTGTCTTCAGTTAAAAAAAGTCTAAAACTATTTGACTTTTTAAAATCAGCTTCTTTTATTTTATTGTTATGTATATTCTTTTATTTTTTGCATGTAACTAAGAAGCATTTGATCATAATAACGAAATTATTCATTAATTAACGGTTTATTTTGCAGCTCAAGAACGCAAAATATCTACGTTTATTTGAAGAAATCAAAACTTGCATCAACTATCAAACATTACTGTGAGTCCAGTACCCTACACGGTTTGAAATACATCGGTGATACCAACCTCTCACTTTTTGAAAGGTATGCTTAACTCAAGATGTATCCAAATATTTTTTTCTCACATTTAAGAATATAGCGCATAAGGGTTGTTTCCAAAAAGTTGAAAATTTTAGGTCGTGACAGCCTCTTTGCTAAATGTCATGCATTTCGAAGTTTAAGTAATTGAACACCGAGTCTGACACATCTGAATGTGAATTTTCAAAACATCAGTTTTATAACAAATGAAGGCAGGGTCTTAATAAAACTCATTTTTGACACCGACAAATTTCTTTCTCCTCTCATTTTTGCGTAATATTTAAGCCAAACTAAATAATGAAAATCTGCCCGCCGAGCAGGCAAATTCTCATCGCGTGCTGCGCGCGCGGCTCGCAAGTTTGAGCGCACCTGTTGAATCTCACGTTTCGCGCACAATAATAAAGTTATCTCGCGCTACGCGTTTGGCCATTGTACTTCCCCCGTATTTATTCATAGAACTTTTATAATTGAAGATCAAACATTTAACAACTGAAATTTAGCGAATGTGAAGTCTCCTTTGTTAAAGCTCCTTTGCCTTTGACGAACACATTGTAATCACGCGTCTCGTGAGAAAAAGGACAAAAGCAAATTTTTAGATTCAATTTAGGCAAACAATTTTGTTATTTAACATTTTATTGTACCCCGTGTCCTTTTTCCAAAAATATAATTTGTTTATTTGTAATGTCATGTTTCACGATTAAAACAAAAACTACGCGTCTTATAAAAAAATAATTCATTACAAATTTGTCGATCTTTTTTAGTGAACAACTTTTGTCTGTTCATTTCCTTTCGTATCTTGTTCCGTTTTTCCAGAAATTTTCTTTTCTTATTTTTAATGTATTTTTTACGTTCAAAACAAAAACAACGCGCCCCATAAAAAAGATTTGAAACAAATTTGTAGACCTCTTATGGGTGAACAACTTTTGTTTATTCATTTCTGTCGAATCTTTTGCTGGTCTTCCAAAAACTTCCTTTTTTAAATTCTTAATCTTATTTTTTATAATTTAAACAAAAAATAAGCACCCCATCAAAGAATGATTGAGAACAAATTTGTAGATCTCTTTTGGGTGAACATCTTTTGTCAAATCATTTTTTTCGAGCATTGTGTCAGTTTTCCAAAAATTTAATTGTTCAAATTTCTTATGTTTTTTTTCACGATTAAAACAAAAACGACGCGTCCTATAAGAAATTATTAACAACAAACTAACTTGCAGATCTTTTTAAGTGTAAACTTTTTTTTTATTCATGTTTTTTTGATATCACGCATAGTTTGACCGCAAAATGGAATTTTTGATTCTTCATTATGTTTTGTGTGACAAAAAGTTGAATGTTCGATTTTTCAAGAAAATTCAAAATGTTGTTATGATAATCTTCTTTATTCATAATGTGTCCCCTAAGGGTTCACATGACTTCCATTTCTTACAGCACTTCCTTCTCCATGTTTGATCAAATCTTATCCTTACCATTTACAGTTATTTACACCTATTTGAAGAAAATCTTATATCTATATCTTTATTTCTACTTTTTGACAATAGCGCAATTTGGAACGTGTTAGCGAACCAGTGAGCGAGTGATCGAAAGCGAGAGTGCAAGCAAGAGAGAGAGAGAGAGAGAGTGAGTGATAACGCAAACGCATCTTGATTTACTTATGCTACTACATAACCATTAGGATGGCCCAAAAATACACATTTTGGAATTTTCGACCCGCGTCGACGCCAAATCGTTCTCTCGTAGAAACAAATAAATACATATTTTTTTATTTTGAAATAAAATGATTTTTAGTACGTTGTAAAGTATTTTGAAGGTTTCTCCTAACGTACAAATTAAAACAGAAAAGTTTCAAGAGAACCTGACGCGAGCCCTGAGATTTAAGCCAGACGGCAGTTTTATTGTTATTACTCTGTTATTCAACTCATTGAAGTCAAGTGTCCCCCTAGGGTGCAGGTATTGTAAAAAAATTAGTTGGTTCCCGAGAAAGTGCGAAAAAAATAGGGGAAATGTGCTGGGTTACAGGTTTGGGCCTGTACACTATGGGCCAGGCGACCGAAATTTTGGCCAAAATTCAGAAAGTCTACAGATTCGGATAAAAATAGATACTCGATGATTTTTGGGGTCGCTGATTACGAATATGTAGTCAAAAATTCAAAATTCAAAATGGCGGACTCAATATGGCGGCGAAGATTTAGAAAATATATGGAATCGACTAAAAATAGTTACTCGGTGTTTTTTGGGATCGCTGATTACGAATATGCAGTCAAAAATTCAAAATTCAAAATGGCGGACTCAATATGGCGGCGAAGATTTAGAAAAATATACGGAATCGACTAAAAATAGATAGTCAGGGGTTTTAGGGTCTCTGATTATGAATATGCAATCAAAAAATCAAAATTCAAAATGACGGACTCAATATGACGGCGAAGATTTATAAAAATATATGGAATCGACTAAAAATAATTACTCGGGGGTTTCTGAGGTCGCGGATTACAAGTATGCAGTCAAAAATTCAAAATTCAAAATGACGGACTCAATATGGCGGCAGATTTAGAAAATGTATGGAATCGACTAAAAATAGTTACTCGGGGGTTTTTGGGGTCGCTGATTTAGAAAAATATATGCAATTGACTGAAAATAGTTACTCGGGGATTTTTGGGGTCGCTGATTACGAATATGCAGTCAAAAATTTAAAATGGCGGACTTAATATAGCGGCGAATATTTGGAAAAATATATGGAATTGCCGGAAAATAGTTACTCAGGGATTTTTGGGGTCGCTGATTACTAATATGCAGTCAAAAATGTAAAATTCAAAATGGCGGACTCAATATGGTGGCGAAGATTTAGAAAAATCTATTCAATCAACTAGAAATAGTTACTCGGGGGTTTCTGAGGTCGCTGATTACGAATATGTAGTCAAACATTCCAAACTAAAAATGGCGGAATCAATATGACGCCGGAAATTTTTAAAAGTCTATGGAATTGGCTAAAAATAGTTATTCGGGGAGTTTTTGGGGTCGCTGATTAGGAATATGTAGTGCACAATTCGAAATTAAAATTGGCGAACTCAATATGGCGGCAGAGATTTCAAAGTGTCGGCGGATTTAGCTAAAAGTGGTTACTCGGGGGTTTTCGGGGTCGCTGCTTATGAATATGTAGTTACAAAAATCGCTATGAAAAATTTCAAATACAGGATTCCAACGGAACTATAATAGTAATTAATTACTACTATTACACTTATTATTAATTAGTTATTATTGATAATATTCGATTGAATTACCCCCCAATAATTAAGATGATTTCTTATTTAAAAATATTAAAATTATTCAGATTTTCTCTATAATGGGTGGAAGAGTGAATTGAACGTTTGCGTGAGTTCAGGAAAGAAGCTCGCGCGCTCGGCTGCTTGAAGCAAATTTTTCTTCTGCAAGTGAAAACGGGCAAAACCGGGCACATCAGGCTTAAAATATACATTATAGTGAATGAAATGGTACCTCATTTTTCTCATTTGGGTGTGAAGTTTCGGAGTGGAGAGAATCGAAAGCGCGAACTTGTGAAAAGTATCAATTGACGACTAGATGCATTATGCATACTATACAGGGTGTCCCAGACTCAAGTGTCCAAAAATCAGTTGAAGTTTTAGTTTTTTAATTATAAAACACTTAAGCTGGACCAATCAGGAGCGCCGTATAACACTTGAGTCTGGGACACCGTGTATACTTCTGTATAATGTTTTACAGAGATTTCAGTCATTTCGTAACCTTTTAAGACATATTCAACCATAAATGTATTTAAAAAAATTTATATTGAGAAATAATTTGAAAATATATTACTTTTTGCATTATATCGCACATTATTGATTTTACATGATTTTCCATGATCAACACAACACAGATTGATACTAACAACGCATATATATGTAAGAATCGGGTTTTAAGTACTTTGAACTATATAAAAAAAATAAATAGTAGCCTGTCCTCAAACTCCATACTTTGTTTTTGGCCAAAAATTTGGTCGCCTGGCCCATAGTGCTGTAGCAGGGAACTTTATGGTCGAGCCTGCATGTGGAAGTCCTAAGCCTTTAACAATAAGCCACTCTGAGTTTAACTTAGTTGCCATAAATTCTTCAGGATCGGAGAAAAGCTGCTGTTGTACTGATATTTTTCATTTTCACTCATTTTCGTAATCGCTTCAAAACTATAATTTAAAAAATAATGAACATTTTTTTCACAAATCTGTTCTCAATATCCTCATAAATGCTTCTTGAAAATTTCAAGTTAAAAAATCATATCAAAGGCTCGCTACGAGTCTACAAAGATTGTAATTTTATACAACTTTCAAGGTGTCTCAAATGTTTTTATAACTTTGTTGGTGTATTAAAATTTGACAAATTGCATTTTTACTGAGAAGAGAACAAGTTTATAGAAGGGTAAATAAATTGACATGTAATTTCTTGAACAAAATCAAGGAAGTAAAAAAAGTATACGTTTTACGTGTTAAACTCCATAAGACAAAAAAAAATTGATTTACAAAGTACTAAAAATCATTTCATTCCAAAATAAAAAAATATGTATTCATTTGTTTCTACGAGAGAACAATTTGACGTCGACGCGGGTCGAAAATTCCAAAATAAGTATTTTTGGGCCACCCTAATAACCATTACTTACAAATCTTTACGCTTCCAATTTCAGCGACTCCTAATTCTTTTTCAATTCACTTCTCTTGTACCTTCATTTTTTGCATCCATTCTTTCATTCTTTCCCACCGCTCCCCTAGCCCCCACTAACTCCTTCATCCACTCTCACCCCAAACCATCCTCCCCAAGAATCTTTACCACATTCTCTTGCCAGCTTCCTTTATCTTCCATTCCTCTCCTATATCCTTCCCATACATGCTCCCAAGTTTCCTATTCCCATTCATAGATTCTGCACTTCCTGTTCTCTTCCTTTTCCCGATACATACCTCCTCTGATCTTGTTTCCCAATCTAAATCTTGCTATTCTGGTCCATCTTTTTTCTCCCCATCCCTTTGCTGAATACTTTGATATTCCTTCCTTTTTTATCATCTTGTACCATTCATTAAATTTTGATTCCTCAATCGTCCTCCATCTTTCTATTAATTGTCTTTCCCTCTCCCTTTCCCTCCCACAGCTTCGTCTCAAAATTTCACGGCCTCTTTCCCGCTTTAGTACTTAATTTATCCCTTTGCGCTTTTTCTCCCACCATATATCCCGGGGTCCTCCAGTCTACCCCTAGCATCCACCTTATATACCTTTCTTGTAAACTCTCAATCTCTTTCCTTTTTTTCCATCCCCATATCTCTGCTCCATAACCTAATACCGGCCATACTAGCGTATCAAATAACCAAATTCTCCTTCTCTAATTTGTTTTAAAACCTTCTTTTTCCTCTTCCCCATATCTGTTTCATTACCCTTGACGCTTTTTGTATAATTTCTCTTGTACGAGTTCTATGATCTCCATTTGCTTGCAAGCTATATCCCAAATACTTAAATTCTTCTACTTCTTCTAAATTTATTCCCTTCTATCTCCCCGTCCATTCTTTCTTTCTTCCCCCTCCTTTTCTAAACCTTATTATCTTTGTCTTTTCTAAATTTCAATTCAACTTTTTTCCATCTGAGCATTTCTCTAATCCTGTAATTGTGCCGCCATCCCTTCTTCATCATCGTTTGCGCAATCAGTGCATATATCCTTTCGTTCCCTATCCTATCTCCTCCCCACCCTTTTCTCTTCATTCCTTCTTCCAAGTCTGATAATAATATATTAAATAGAAGAAGGCTCAGAGGACATCCTTGCCTTACTCCTCTCAAAACCAGAAACTATCTCCAACTTGCTCTCCAGCTTTACCTTGCTTTTTGTCGCTCTAAAAATTTCCGATACTCTCTTTATCAATCCCTCTCGTATCCCCTTTTTCACCATGACTTGTTCTATCTCGCCTCGGTCTGATGAGTCAAACGCCGCCTTTAAGTCCACGAACATTGCTATCATTGCCCCTTTCTCCCTTATAATACTCTTCTTTACGAAATAGTTCAGAACATATATATTGTCCATCACCTCCGTCCCTTTTCGAAACCCTGCCTGATTTGGAGGTGTCTTTTTCTCCACTTCTTTTTTTATCCTCTCCGATGAAACTCCCCTTTGCCTTTCTTCACTATTGGTATCACTACTCCTTTTCATAACTCTGGCCACCCCTCTCCTCTCCATATTCTATTGTACATTAATCATGCCCATTCTTTTAATTATGTCCCCCCATATTTCCATACTTCATTTGGAATCTCATCTATACCAGGTTCTTTTCCATCTTTCATCATCCCTAATACCTTGACTATTTCCTCCCTTGTAATGTCCTCCTCCTCATCAGTTTCTCTACCATCTTTTCCTCATTTCCTAACATTCCTCTCCACCCCGCCTAGTAATTTCACAACATATTTTTCAGAAAGCAATCATAAAAATGGCGTGTTTCCTTGCCTCCATAGACAAACGCAAAAGTGCGCTTTTTGAGCGGCGTCTGGTGGTGCGTTGGATGAGTTACAAAATAGGGTTCAGTAAGCACGGCAGGATTAGTGATTCGATGTTTCTAACGAAGAGTATAGCGTGTTCTTATCGCCTAGAAATTATACTTTGTTGTCACATGCATGCTCGTTAGAACAAAAATGCAGCAGACCTCATGCGTACCTTCACCGACTCAAAACGTGATGTTGCATTTTTCCATGGAGACAATGAAATCACGCCATTTATGATTTTGTTCTAAAAAGTATCGTTCGTTACAAAAACATCGCGCTCGTTTCAAAAAGGCCGTCAGTCAACACTAGTCACGAAATGTACTATTTTCATTCTACCATCTCAATATCCTGGTTTAATCTTTTCCTTCTTTTTCTCTCTCTATTTGCAATCTTCCAAACCTCTTCCCCCGTCCTAGCCTTCTCCGTTTCTTCTTCAAACCTTTTATTTTCCTCCTCTTTTTTTTGATCACACAACTCAGTATACTTCTTCTTTTTTCTCCTACATTCTTCCTTACTACTTGTCCTTTTTCTCCATTTTCTTGGTTCCCTTTTCACTTCCTTCTTCTTCTGTTTGCAATTCTCATCCCACCCACTTCTCTGCCCTCCTTCACTAACTTGTTTCTTTCTTGTGCACTCTAATACTCCTTTTATTTCTCCTATCATTACTTCCATTTTCTCATTTACATTTCCTTCCCCATTTTGACATTTCTGACTTTTTCCTTAAACCGTTCTTTACCTTCCATTGACAAATCCCCTCTTTCTGAGCTTTTTACTTTTGCTTCCTTTATAGCCGTATTGTTATTACTCATTTCTCTGATTTCTCCTGCATATCACCGTTCACATGAACACCACTATTTTCCACCTCTCTCCTCCCATATTTATCTCTCCTACTATTAATCCTTCTTCATTTTCTTTCAACTCATTTTTATCCTCCTCTATTATACATTCGTTCCCTACTCTCATCACCATTCCTCCCATTGCTCTGCCTTTTTTAATCTTCTTCTTTGCATTTTGAACTTGCCATTCGCAACCACTTGATCATCTCTCCCGTTACTCTTTCACATCCCTTTTCATATATCTACGTCTCCATCATTACTACTACATCCCATTGTATCTAGTTTCTCATAAACTCCCTATCCTTTTTTTGTAAGCCTGCTGTATTGCAGTAGCATATCCTCCAATCTTCCCTACTTTCGTTTCTCGTCTCTTTCTGTTTCCTACTATTTCTCATTCCTTTATCTCCCGTTTCTCTCTCTCTCCTAATTTCCCGAAACCTCATTTTTTACCAACTCTTCCCTGCCCTCGTCGAAATTCCACGATACATCATTTATCTGTATTCTCCCATACATAACCTATGTTCTTCTTCCCTTTTTTCTTTTCTCATCCGCTGTTTTCCTTAACTTATGAAGCATCTACCTGCCTATCCATGTCAATTCATCTTCTTTTCTCTCCGAGCTTCCACATAACACCCTCTTCTTTGTCATCACTTCCCTCTTATGTTCCCATTTCTTTAGTTTCACGAGCATCATTCTCTCCCCTCTTCGTTCTTCCCTTCCTATAATTCGCACTTTCTCTATCTCTACCTTAGCATCAATCCTTTTTAGTACTTCTTCCACTCCTTCCGCCAGCTCCTTCCCCTCTAATCTTAGACCCTTTATCACTATGTTTCTCTTTCTTTCTTCCCTCTCTTTCTCTTCTATTCTTTGTGCTATTTTTCTCGGCCTTTCCTACTTTTTATTCTCACTGTCCCCACCTCCAAACTCACGGTTTGAGCTTCCTATTTTATTATTCTACGTTCTAACTCATCTTCCTTTTTATTAAGCTCTTCTAGGCTTTGCTCCAACGTCTGCATCCTTTTCTTTAGCTTTTCCCTGACCACTACCCATTTCCCCATTTCTTTCTTAAGTTTGGCCATTTCCCGCCTAATTTCTTTTCTTATTTCCTCTACCCTTTTCCGTCACCTAATTTTTTTCATCCTTCTCTACCAAACTATGTTTTTCCGGCGGAGATCTGAACATTTTTGGATTTTTCAAGCTTCCTAGTCTTCACTGCTTCTCCGCTCCCCTCTCTTCCTTTTTTATGAATGCCTCAATCGATCCCACACTCTTCGCCCTCAATCTATCCTCTTCTACCATTTTCCTATACTTTCCCCCCGCCCTCCTTTCTTTGTTCTCCTTTTTCGGTGTACTGCAAACTTCCTGATCTGAATCCCGGCCTTCGTTGCTAGTACTCGCTACGCTAGCCATGAATCCAGTTCAAACGATCCCGCCTTTTATCGTTCTCTGTCTCTATCTATCGTCGCGTCTACCTGCCTTGCCTTTCTCCTTCTCTACCCTGCCCTACTACGACCAACTTGGTCCTCCCACCCTGCCACAAACCTCAAACCCACCTAACCTCAACTTCCACACAAATCTGTCTTGATCCCCAAAAATATCCTCACCACCTTGTGAATCTTTCAATCCTGCAATCGATCTCTCACGAACGAACCCATCTACCCTACTACACGGAAGTCCTTGTTATGATAATCTTGTAGGGTTTTAAAATGAAACCATTTTCTTCCCTTGTCTTTTTTTTATATCGTGCGTTGTTTTGCTTACAATTTTAATTTTCGTTTTTTTTTTAATTTTGCGGATGCTGTAACTCTGATAATTTGCTTTTTATAAACAAAAAAGTAGTGAGGATTAATTATTTGACTTCCCGAGTACTACGAATAACCGTACATAGAATTTTTGAATCTGAAAAAGTAATGTTCTCAAAAATTTTTTAAATGCTCTGTTTAAATTTTTATCCAAAATAGCTGGCTAACGAACTCGTCGTTACCTTTCAGGCCCTAAAGGAGTGTGCCAAAGCTCAATCCAATCTGATCATTTTTTCGAAAGTTATCGTTCCTAAAACCTACTACAGCCTTATCCTTACACGCGAGGCTCTGCAGGAATGGACGCACCCTTTCCCTAGCTGTTCGTGGGGAAAACAATGACAACACCAAACATAGTGGTAGTAAGTGCTGTTCAAAACAATCGAACGTGCAGGGCTCCCGACAATGGGTCGGACAACAATGCCGACTACCCTAGAGTTGGGGGAGCCAATCAAGACGGAGTCAATGCGATGAACCGGCAGAATCTCAATACTTTTGGGTAGACGGATCGACTCAATGACGACCTGCTAGAGTGCTACGATAGCAGTATGGCCCCCAAGCGAGAAGGTTACATGGCACGACGAAGCGCCTACTCTACCGCAGCCAGAACAAACCGGCAACAGAGAAAGAGTGGCGACACTGAGACCAACCGCGAACAGGCATCCAATCGACGAAGAACGATGCTTCAAGACTCGGAGAAACATCAACATTCAGGTTTCTCCCAAGCCCAAAGATCTGACTGAACTGGATGATGAGCTTCGTGAAGATTTTTCCGAAGAATCCGATCTCTGGACTATCAATTGTGGTGCATACAGTGCAGCGAGAACTTTGGCAGATGCAAATTGTAAAACAAAATCAACGGTTGAGCATAAGACTAAAAGACGAATACATCAACTCAGCGCAAAGATAGGCTGGGCAAGACAGTACGCATCCCGCAGTCCGTGTGTAATTGACTACATAACATCTGGCAGGACTTTCACTGTCAAGGTTCGAAAGTTCGCGCGCGAACTGCGGATCCGTCATCACACAATCAACAAGTCAAAGCTACTGACCATCAGGCTTGCATATTGTTGACAGAATACGAGTACTATCTAACGCTAAGAGAAGTCTAGAGCGGAGGAAGAGATGGATCAGAAAAAATCAAAAGTTTTTGTCTGAGCCATCTCGACTCATCCAAGACCCTCCAGTTACTGTCGACATCCGCCCAAACTAGAGCAGGTCAAAGCATTTTGGAGAGATGTCTACGAGGTCCAACATCCACTTCAAGAAGACTCAAAGAACATAAATACCTTCAAGGAGCTGTGCAATGCCCTCATAACAGCTGAGGAGGAATGCCCACCTATCACTACCGAGGAGGTGAAAAACGTATTGCGAGGCATGACGAACTATTCCGCTCCCGGTCCAGATGGTATCAAGACCTTCTGGTGGAAAAAGTTTCCTTCAACCCACCAGCATCTGACCCGAATTTTCACCTTATATCTAAAGTCTGAAGAGCCTATTCCGGAGTGGTTGGTAGAAGGACGCACAGTGCTCCTACCGAAGACGGGCAACTTAGCTGACCCTAAGAATTACAGGCCAGAAACTTGTCTGAACACACTGTATAAGATCTTTACAGCTATCCTAAATAATGGGATTGTTCAGACAATTGAACCTGTATGGCGAGAGATGTATGAACAACGCGGCTCAAAGAAAGGCGTAGCAGGATGTCGGGAAAACCTGCTCATCGATAGATGTGTTTGTAAAGACGCAGCATTCCATCAACGATCTCTATCGATGGCCTGGATTGATTACCGAAAAGCTTTTGATTCAACCTCCCAAAGATTTATCATCTGTCTGTTGGAAAGCTTAAAGGTTCATCCAAACACCGTGATGTGCATAGAGAGATTAATGCCGCTTTGGAAAACCAGATTTACTATCTCACCTGGAAAAAATCGTCTGATCACTAACAGTATCACCTTTCAGAGAGGTGTGTTTCAGGGCGACACCGTGAGCCCTCTTCTCTTTTGCCTCACGTTGTTGCCACTATCTCTCGGACTTCGCCACTCCTAATGGTAACTCTGCGGCAAACCTGGAAACCGAAAGCATAAGGTCACTCATGTATTTTACATGGATGATCTTGATTTAAAGAAAGGAAAACTTAACGGCATTCCCGAAGATCCTGAGATCGTTGAAAGAAGTGCTATACGACACCTTTGCGCTGGAGAGACCTACACATACCTGGGCGTGTCACAGAGCGGCATTCAGGATGTAACGTCTATAAAGGATACTCTCCGATGCAGATTCAAATGTATCATCCGACTGATATGGTCTTCCGAACTATCGGTGATGAACAAAGTATCTGCGACGAACATGCTTGCCGTCCGAGTAGTACTCTATTTATTTGGAGTAGTTCCATGGACGAAGGACGACCTCAGATCCCTCGATATCGGGTCCCGAAAGGTTATGCACATGAATAAAAGCATGCACCTAAGTCTTCTGTTCCCCGACTTTACATCTCACGCCGTCAAGGTGGTCGTGGAATACTGAATCTTGAATGTCTTCACAAGAGGATTATTCTGGGTACAGCACATATAGTCGCAAATGAACAAGACCCTCTTCTAAAAATGGTCAGGAAACACGAAGAAGTGGGCATATGGGAGTTTCTGTACAAAGCAACAGAAGAGGCTGCTGAATCACTCGGCCTTCACTTCAATATCAGGGGTGAACAAAATGCATCAAATCTTATCAATCTTGAATAATCACTCCTTAAGGCCCGGATTAAGAAAGCACAGGAGAAACACTTCCGCGAACAGCTCCTCCAAAAGAGGATGCACGGCATCTTCCACAGAAATGTGGAAGATCAGTCGATGTCGTATGAGCTGACGTTTGCTTTCCTTAGATCACCCGCATTGAAGTCGGACTCGGAGGGCTTCATTTTGGCATGTAAGGATGGTGTCACTTCCACTCTAGCATACCGTTGCCACATTTTGAGCCAAGACATTCCCGACGATAGCTGCAGAGCGTGTCCTGAACACCCCGAGCATCTAGGATACATGACACGCCGAGAGCTAAAACGTCCCATAGTTTTGTTACGAGCAAAAATGTCAAAGAAATATTCCACGCGTAAAAATGTTGAAAAAAAAACTCACGTGCAAAAACGTCAAATAGATTTTCAACGCGCCAAATTGATCTTTAACCCTTAGTGCCCAACATGGTTTTTTGGCGCTTCTGCCCGACTAAGTGTCTGACAGACACTTATTCCCTAAAATTCGTATTTTTCATATTTTTGTACTCTTTGATTTGATTTAAATAATCTAAATTGTTTTCTGCATATATTGTTATTATTTTTCAACAATGAAAACGATCTAAAACAGTTTTAGGTCTTTAAATTGACTGAAATACTTATACTTTCCAGTAGCAGCAAATGTATGGATAGTGAAATATATCAAAATGTCTGTCAATTAAATGTGGCACAATATTTGGAAACTTCATCTAAATCGGATGAAAATCCAACTAGTGATGCAAGAATTTGTGGACACACAAATACAGTCACACACACTAAACCATATATTTGTTCAGAAAGCTATGAAACGCAAGTTCGATTTATATAAATAGTCCACTCTGCCCGACAAAGTGTCTGAGAAACACTTACCTTTGTTTTCATTGACATATAGCACGAACTCGTTGCGCCGAAGGTTCACTCTGACTTTATCGGGCACTTACGCGTGACTGGACTGGAAGGTACTGAGACGCGCGGGGAGCCAGCTCAATCAGAGCCGACACCGTCAATTGTCAAAATTTGTTAACTGTCTGTGGTACACTTGTCGGGCACTAAGGGTTAAAAATTTTACAAATAAATTCACGGGCTGATCCGTCACAGCACAACTTTTGATCGTCACAATTTTCGTATCATTACTTCGAGTTCCTTCTAATTTGATGTTAATAATTATCAAAAAAATTCTCAGAAAATCGAGTAAAAATACACTTTGTATAATAAGAAATACCAATCTTTCTTCATGATTTCTAACCATCATATCACCATTTGTCCATTCTTGTACAGAAAATACGTTTTTTGCAACACCCACCTCTAAAGTTGACGTTTGCATGCATGTAGATGGTGCCTAAAGTACCTTATTTGAGCCGACTGTGCGTGAAACAATTTTCGCGCATGCGCAGTTTGAAGATGGCTTACTTTAGACACTGGTGAAAAAGCTGCGCATGCGCACATTCGAGATGAGGTACTTTAGACACTGGCAAAGGTTACTTTAAACACTGGTGTTGGTATCTTCTTGAAATAATTTTACATTCAACTTGAGCAAATGTTTTAATGATTGATGTTTTGTTTTTAGGGGTTCGTAGCCCCCCCCCCCCCCTCCGGGGGCAAAAAAGCATAAACGCCAACATTTTTTTTCAATAATTTTTTCCAAAGAATTTTTTCCAACACATTTTTTTTTTTAACATTTTTTTTCACTAATTTTTTTTTCAACATTTTTTTTTTCAACAAATTTTTTTTTCAAAAATTTTTTTCTCAAAATTTTTTTTCTCCAAATTTTTTTTTTCACCAAATTTTTTTTTCAAAAATTTTTTTTCACTAAATTTTGTTGCACAAAATTTTTTTTAGAACATTTTTTTTCGAAAATTTTTTTTTTTAATTTTTTTCAAACATTAAAATTTTTTTTTTTAATTCCTTCACTCCACTCTATGCAATATAAAATTAGTATTTTTCGTTACCACCTCCTAACAACTTTTTCGGACGGGCGTTGCAAAAAATAGCGTGTGATACACGTGCGCCTAGGTGATTAGTAACTCGTGTGTGATTGCATCATTCGCCTGCAGTTCGAAGCACTCGTCTACGTTTTCGCACTCGCTTCGCTCGTGCGCTAACCATCAACTCATGCTTCGAGCCTCCGGCTTATGCTGCAAAATTCACACTCGCACACAATCACCTATTTTACGCACTTGTATCACAAATAACTATTTTACAATCTCATTCAATTAGAAGGTATTGGTTATATGTAAAATTTGAGATAGTCGGTTCTCATCAAATCTCCACGTTTTGAGGCCCCCTGAGTCACAAAAAATTATTTTTACGAAGATGTCTGTCTGTCTGTAGTCTGTAGTCTATCTGTAGTCTGTACGCACGATAAATTTCGAAATACTGATCAGATTGGATTGGGCTTTGGCACACGTTTTTAAGACGTAAAAAGAAAGAACAAGTACATTAACAAGCCATTTTTTACCAATTGAAATTTTTTTACAATTGAAAATAAAAAATAAAAAATTCCTTTTCCCACCAAAACTATACGAGATGTAAAAAAATCAGAAAGTAAAATTGTTCGTATCAAAAAGATAAACAAAATTTTGTCGAATCCATTATTTGAGAAGTTACATATTTTTCGTTCTAATCGCGAAAAATGCTATTAAAAATTAAAAAAATACCACTTTTCGGCAAAACTATACAAGATACGAAAAAATGTTTAGAAGCTAAATTGTTCGCAGTAAGAAGATAAAGAAATTTTCTTCATACTATTTTTTGATACGTTACATATTTTTCGTTTTATTCGTAAAAAATGCTATTAAAAATAAAAAAATTTAATTTTTCGGCAAAACTATACAAGATACGAAAAAAAATGCTCATAAGCAAAATTGTTCTGTTACGAGCGAATCTCCATTCTTTTTTTTTTTTGATAATTAGGGTGGCTCGAAATATTATTTCAAGCCACATTGATTCAAAACTCTATATGAGTTTCAAGGGACTCTCTGCTCGCTCGTAACCTGGGAGCTTACTGTCAGCATGCTTACGCAGCATTCCAAGCTCCCGGAGACTGACAGCGAGCCAACTTGCGAATGAGGAGAGTAATGACCTGAGAGAATAACTTTAATCAAGGATTAAAATTATTCTCTGATGAAAACATGCTTTTTATTTTTACACAGGTATTTAAATTTTGTTTCCTCTTCCCGGAACCACTAAATAACATGAGGGTGGATTGCGGAAGGGAATTGTATGAATGGCCGAAGGGCCTATGAGAAAGCTACCGAACGCGTCCTCGGGTTGCGGATAGAGGGTCCCTGTATCAAGGGTTTCTGCTGAATATGGTTACAATAATGAATAAGCAGTCGCGGACAATTGTCCAGGGATGGTCCCGAAGGAATAACCCCTACGCCAAGGCGTCACCAACGTGCCGAAAGCTGAATGACACCTGGGTGAGGTGTTTCACAAGGATGGACGAACCCTTTCCCCTGCTGCTCCTGGGAAAAACAATGACAACACCAAACATAGATGTAGTAAGTACGGTTCAAAAGAATCGAATGCGCAGGGCTCCCGACAATGGGTCGGACAACAATGCCGACTACCCTAGAGTTGGGGGAGCCAATCAAGTCGGAGTCAATGCGATAGACCGGCAGAATCTCAATACCTTTAGGTGGACGGATCGACTCAATGACGACCTATTAGAGTGCTACGATAGCAGTATGACCCCCGAGCGAGAAGGTTACATGGCACGACTGCAAGTTCTGTGGTGCGAGAAACACCCAGAACTCTCGCACTTTTCGCGTAAACGTCTGCAAAACCATGCCGAACAACTCCGAAAAAGGGGCTATGTAAGTGGAGCGCCTACTCTACCGCAGCCAGAACAAGCCGGCAACAGAGAAAGAGTGGCGACACTGAGACCAACCGCGAGCAGGCATCCAATAGACGAAGAATGATGCTTCAGGACTCGGAGAAACATCAACATTAAGGTTTCTCCCAAGCCCAAAGATCTGACTGAACTGGATGATGAGCTTCGTGGAGATCAACGGTTGATCATAAGACCAAAAGACGAATGCATCAACTCAGCACAAAGATAGGCTGGGCAAGACAGTATGCGTCTCACATTCAGTGTGTGATTGACTACATAACATCCGGCAGGACTTTCACTGCCAAGGTTCGAAAGTTCGCGCGCGAGCTGTGGATCCGTCATCACACAATCAACAAGTCAAAGCTACTGACCATCAGGCAGCATATTGTTGACAGAATACGAGTACTATCTAACGCTAAGAGGAGTCTAGAGCGGAGGGAGAGGTGGGTCACAGAAAATCAACAGTTTTTGTCTGACCCATCTCGACTCTTCCAAGACCCTCCAGTTACTGTCGACCATCCGCTCAAACCAGAGGAGGTCGAAGCATTTTGGTGAGAAGTGTACGAGGTTTATCATCAACTTCAAGAAGACTCAAAGAACATAAATAGCTTGAAGGAGCTGTGCAATGCCCTCATAACAGCTGAGGAGGAATGCCCAACTACCACTTCCGAGGAGGTGAAAAACGTATTTTTTTCGCCCGAATTTTCACCTTATATCTAAAGTCGGAAGAGCGTATTCCGGAGTGGTTGGTGGAAGGGCGCACAGTGCTCCTGCCGAAGAGGGGCAACTTAGCTGACCCTAAGAATTACAGGCCAATAACTTGTCTGAACACACTGTATAAGATTTTTACAGCTATCCTAAATGATAGGATTGTTCAGACAATTGAACCTGTCTGTGTGGCGAGAGATGTATGAACAACGCGGCTCAAAGAAAGGCGTAGCAGGATGTCTGGAGAACCTGCTCATCGACAGATGTGTTTGTAAAGACGCAGAATCCTACCAACGATTCCTATCGATGGCCTGGATTGATTACCGAAAAACTTTCGATTCAACCTCCCATAGACTTGTCATCTGTCTGTTGGAAAGCTTAAAGGTTCATCCACACACCGTGAGGTGCATAGAGAGATTAATGCCGCTTTGGAAAACCAGGTTTACTATCTCATCTGGAAAACATTGTGTGATCACTAACAGTGTCAGCTTTCAGAGAGGTGTGTTTCAGGGTGACAACATGAGCCCTCTTCTCTTTTGCCTAACATTATTGCCACTGTCTCTCGCAACAAATTTTTAAATACAAAGACAAATCAGACAAATTAAATGTTTAATTCGAAATTATCATTTTTCGAGCTGGAAAAGAGAAGGGAAAAGTTCTTTCGCACCCTATCCCTTTCCCAGCTTTATGATTTCTTTACACAAATGGTCAGAATTACTATATTTGAAAATTTATGAGGAAAAAGTATTTTCGATTCATGCGTCCACTTTGAATTATGTTGATGAAAAAAGTTTTTCTGTTTGAAACATATGACTCAAATATTATAAATGAGCATAACTTCCTTCATCTTTAATAAAGTGTATTAATATTATAGATCAATCGATTTGCCATGAATCAAGGAATCTTTTCCGTCCTTGCATCAACTTTGAATTATGTTAGTGAAAAAAGTTTTACTATAAAAAAACCGTATTTTCGAATATTACACTGTGTGACAGTGATTTTGCACTTTTATGGAGACCCAGCACAATTTGTAGATCTAGTAAAACTAAGAAAAAATGTATAGGAGAAATTTCCCATACACCCCCAAAATCTCATTTTTTGCCCAAAAAATCGTTTTTGGGAGTAAAATTAAAACTCACACAACTCCGTCACTTCTCTTCGAATTTAATTAAAAAATAGCTCATTCGACGCAGAATTAAATTTACTTTTAAAATATTGTGTTTAAAAAATCTTCAAAACCGAATAATACCGTAAATATATCGTCAAAGTTGGACAAATGGAAGATTTTGGGGGTGTATGAGAAATTTCTCCTATACAGTTTTTCTTAGTTTTACTAGATGTACAGCTTGTGCTAGGTCTCCATAAAAGTGTCTCCAAATTTTTGTTTTTTGTAACACAGTGTTATGCATTACCATAGCTTCCTTACTCTTCAATAAAATTTATTAATATTATAGGACAATCAATTCGACTTGAATCAACACATCTTTTGTGTTTAAGGAGGGTTTAATTGAATAAATTAAAAATTTTTGGAAAATGTTACCATTATAAAGCTTCCTCTATGAGGAAGCAAAATGAAAAGTGGATCAACATTTTTTTTAATTTGAATTTTATCTTTTTTTGCATTTCGCGCAGAAAATTACCTGAAAAAAATTGTTATCGTTACATAAGGACCATATTTCAATCAAGAGCTGAGATGAATCATCTGGTTGCAAAACCGGCCATCTCCAAAAAACAAAATTGTTGGGGAAAGCTGATTTTCTGTCACACTGAGCCTGAATAAGATGGGAACAAAAACTCTTTGGTTGTTAAAGACGTTATGGGCATAATGTTTCAAAACACTTTTCCTATTTCTTGCTTGATTAAAAGTAACTTCTTCGACAAACTTCTTTATCCTCAAGTATGTATTGATATTATGTTGCCCTTTTTATGTTAAACACACAGGGATTGTTTTCAGGCTATTAACCAGTGAAACAAGGGTATAAGATATTGATAGTATGTAGAAATTTAATAAATAGAGGTATAAAGGTCTTATCAACCCTTATTTCACTGGATCCGCTTATGTTTCTATCATGAAACGAGCGGCCATTTTCAGCATGGAGATTTGACCGGGTTTGCAGCAAATCGTGACATTCGAACGCATATAAAACAGGGATTTAGGTAGTTTTTTCATGATTTCTTGTTTCCAGTTGATTAAAAAGTTCAATGAGGACTCAAAATACTGAAAAAACGCATTTACCAAAATCAAGGAGTTGGCCGGTTTTGCAACTAGACGATTCAGATGCCTCATTCCCGAAAAAAGGCGGATTTTTACTTTAAACCTGTAATGATTAATAATTAATTAATTATTTACTTATTATTATTTATTTTAAATTAGTTTTCTGCGTGAAATTCAATAGAAATAAAATGAAAATTGAAAACAAAGTTTTTGCCCTATTTTTAATTTGTAATTTGTCAAATTTTTTTAATATCAAGTACTTTCATGAATTCTTCAAGCATATAGTTATTAATTTATATATATAATTTAAAAAAAAAGTTAAACAACCACCGCAGGGTACCACTAAGAGCAACTGCCATCT
>CAKNXH010060429.1:52826-142551 GCA_932178445.1 Andricus quercusramuli
TCTCTCTATGCATCTCACTATGTGTGGATGTACCTTCAAGCTTTCCAACAGACAGATGATAAGTCTATGAGAGGTTGAATCGAAAGCTTTCCGGTAGTCAATCCAGGCCATTGACAGGACGCGCTGATGGGCAGCAGCGTCTTTACAGACACACCTACCAATTAGCAGGTTCTCTCGACAGCCTGCTACACCTTTTTTCGAGCCTCGATGTTCGTACTTCTCTCGCCATACAGGCTGAATTCGTCGAACGATCCTGTTGTTTAGGACAGCTGTAAAGATTTTATACAGTGTGTTTAAACAAGTTATTGGCCTGTAATTCTCTGGTCTGGACAAGTTGCCTTTTTTCGGTAGGAGTATAGTGCGTCCTAACACCAGCCATTGCGGAATGGGCGTCTCCAACTTTATATATGAGGTGAATATGCGGGCCAAATGTTGGTGTATAAAAGTAAACTTCTTCCACCAAAAGTTCTTAATACAATCTGGTCCAGCACCGGAAAAGTTCTTCGTGTCTCTAAGTGCTTTTTTCACCTCTTCGGCAGTGACTGATGGGCACCCCTCCTCAGATTTTATGAGGCTGTCATAAAACTCCTTGAAGCGGATGATATTGTCAGTATCTTCTTTCAACTCTAGTGTTTTCAGGATCTTGTACATCTCTCTCCAAATAGTCTCTACCTCCTTGGGCTTGGGTGGATTTTTTACAAAAACAGGGGGATCACTGAAGAGGCGTGATGGGTCAGCAAGAAACTGTTGATTCTCCCTGTTCCATCTCTCCCTCTTCTGTATCCTCCTCCTTGCGTCAGATAACAGCCTTATTTTGTCAACAATATGCTGCTTGATTGTCAGCAGCTTTGACTTGTTCAGTGTGTGATTCAAGGTCCTTAGTTCTTGGGCGAACTTTCGAACCCTTTCCGTCAACGGTCTACCAGATGTTATGTAGTCAATCACACATTGAGCACGGGACGCATTCTGTCTTGCCTATCCAATTTTCTTGTTCAGTTGATGCAAGCGTCTTCTGGTCTTCTGATCCATCGTCGGTTTCAGCCTTCGATTTGAATCAGCCAAAGCTCTCGCAGCACCATAAACTGAGCAATTGATGGTCCAGAGGTCGGACTCTTGCGAGATATCTCCACGAAGGGAGGCATCCATTTCAGCCAGATCTTGGGGCTTAAGAGGAACTTGCATGTTGATGTTCCACCTTGTACTGAAATTGTGATCATCTTCCAGAAGGTGCCTGCTTTCTGCGGTTGGTCTTAATGTCGTTTCATCTTCGTCTGCAGCTTGTTCAAGCAGCGGTTGAGGAAGCGTTCCGCGTACATATCCATTTTTCCGGAGGTAGTCGGCTTGATTTCGCAAAGACGGATGCGAAACGTATTGAAGCTCTGGGTGTTTCTGGCACCACAGAGTATGCATACGCGCCATAAAGCCTCCGCGAACAGGGATAATACTGGCATCGTAGCAGTCTAGCTCGTCATTCTTAAGTTGATCCGTCCACTGAATGTGGGCGTTTCGCCGGTTCGTCATCGTGTTTCCATCTAAATTATTTTCAGCACCCCGAACTCTAGGATGATCGGCATTGTTTGCCGATCCATTGTCGGGTGCTCTGCGCGTTCGATCGTGTTGAACCGCATCCACAACATTTTGGTGGTTTGTTGGTTTCATTGTTGTTCCCACGAGCAGCTAGGGAAAGGGTTTGTCAATCCTTGTAGAGCCCCGCGTGCAAGGATAAGGCTGATACTCTGAGACGTCGTCCGGTATCCCAGAGTCACCGTTAAAGACACCTCACCCAGGTGCCATGCAGCTTTCGGCACGGTTCTCACACTTTCGCTTAGGGGTTATTCCTTCGGGACCATCCCTGGACAATTGTCCGCGACTGCTTATTAATTATTGTAACCATATTCAGCAGAAACCCTTGGTACGGGGACCCTCTATCCGCAACCCGAGGACGCGTTCGGTGGCTTTGTCATGAGCCCTTCGGTTCTATTCCAAGGGAATCGAAACCGAAACCGAAGATATATATATATATATAGTGACTGTAAGAATTCATTTTTGTTTCGATATATTTCACGCTAAAATTAAATTTTTTCAATTTTCAACAAGCTTGAGAAGGTAAAATATATTATTCGGTTAAAAAAAATGTACAGCGTATTCAGCTCATGAAGAACTAACAATTTTTTTGCTATTAGAAATTGATTGCTAGAAATTTATTTTTTTCGGCCCGCCCTAATGTACAGGTCTCGCCACCGCAGACGTACTTGTCAGCTTGTGATATTCTCTCAGCGTGTAGGGTAAATGTTGCATACTGTTTTCCCACGCGCTTTCTCCAACACAATAACTTTTTTTTCACGTTAATTGTAAGACCCATGTTCCTCATGCCAGTATTCAATCTGCTCAACATTCTTTTCCAACCTTCAATTGACTCTGCCATACCAACCTTATCATGTTCAAACGCTAGCCCGCGCACTTTCACTGTCTCGAGATCCACACTTTCTTCGTCGAGGAGGGCCATTCTTATACTTTTGTACATGAATATAATAAACAGCCAAGAGGACATAACTCATCCTTGTCTAATACCTTGCCTTATATCGGACCAGTCACTCAGTTGCCCATTTATTCTCACACTCGCTTTGCTACCACCATATATTGATTTTATTGCTTTCAGGAGCCAACCATTGACTCCGTACTGTTTCAGGACTTCCCCAAGCTTACATCTATCCAACTAATCAAACGCTTGTTCTAGCTCAACAACTGCACAGAAAACTTTTTTCTTTACCTCAAACTTTTCGCTATAATTTGTCTCAAGCTAAATATCTGATCCGCACATGATCTTCCTGGCATAAATCCATAGTGTTGCCGTCGAGCGAGTCATCGACGTTTTTCAGGCAAGACAAGACGAGCCTTACGTGTCAGCTTAATTTGATCGGCTGGGGTCTTCCCTGAAAATGTCGAGGCTTCGAAATTCAAGGCCTTGCCTTAGGCTTGGCTTGGAGGCTTGATTTTTCACTACCAAACGTGGGAACACCAGCACTGAATGTACATGCCGTAATCTGAAGCACCAGCCTCCCCGGCCCTTCTCAGCAGCGCGCAGCGGTGTTTTATCTGTAAGCTGGCCGAAAATACGGATGCATTTTTTTCAATTTCTGAATTAACGGTATGTAAATATAATATCCGGGATCTACAAGTTTTCACGATTCCCGGGATATGTAATTCATCTAAAAAAAGTTTAAAAATTGAATAAGCTTGATGTAAGAAACAAACGGAATCCATTTCAAATCAAATAGGTTCTAGTTCCACACTTGAAGTCGTAGAATCTTTCGGAGTCGAAATATGTTGTTTTTCAAAAAAAATCAATCGATAAATATTTTTCCGATTTTCTAAAAAATTGTTCTAAGAAATTATGCGTATTTTAATTATCTGCTTTGTTTTTCAAAAAACCCAACATTTTTTCTTTGAACCTCTATAACTGTTGACAGAATGAATTCGGTCAACAGTATATTGCAATGGTAATAGCTTGTCCAATTTCTGACATTTTTAGGCATACTATACATGTCAGGAATCATAAAGTCTTGCACATTTCGAATATCCTATTAAGAAATGGCTAACTGAAAAATTGCAATTTTTTTACAATGTCACGACTGTGGCGTCGATAAACAGCCCTAAATCAACTACCTCCAGAAAAGGAGGGTACCGAGAATACATTGGATTTTGGCCCCACGCCCCCACTAATGAAACTGGTACCAAATGTGAGCTCTTGTTAACGTTTATTAATTCACCAAACCATAGATCCATTTATCAAGCGGTTGTCAATATACAGGAGCCTGAAGTTTTTAAATTTTGAGGTGCCTTTTCACCTTCACGTTAGTGTAACTTCTTTTATGAATATACGATTTTAGTTTTATTACAGTGTTTTGGAAAGCTCTTTTAATTTACTTTAAGGCTATCAGAACAGTTTCTTTTGTTTTCATTTTGAATTACACTAACGTGAAGGTGAAAAAGCACCTGAAAATGTAAAAACTTGAGGCTCCTGTATATTGACAACCGCTTGATAAGTGACCTATGGTTTGGTGATTCAATGAACGCCCACTAGGACTATAGTTATTATATATTACTTTTCCTGTTAGTGTGAGTTTTGACATTGGATTGCAGAAAACAGTATGCAGGCTAAATTCTAAAACGTTGTGCCCATTGTAAAGTTGGATCTACTCAACAAGAGCTTTCATTTGATACCAGTCTCATTAGTGGGGGCGTGGGGCCAATTTTCGGTACCCTCCTTTCAGTTTTGTACCTCACATAAAGGACAAGTTTCTTGATCATAAACTTTCACTCGTCAACATAGATTCCTGAGTAGATTGTAGGAAAATTGGGAGAAAACGTCCTTTTGAAAGATCAAGTACAGTGTTACAGACACTGCAGAGTGCAGATTCCAGAGTTTTCGACTACGCCTTGCAGTTACGCAGTGTTTTGGGTTTCTTTTGGTCTTTAAAGTTTAGAGTTGAGATTGGGTCTCTTTAAAACATTAGCCATTCGAATATTTTTCCTATCTTAAAAACTCTTTGAAATACTTTCAAACAATGGAAATCAATTAAAAAACTTCTTGCAATTTTTCCAAATGGCCCCAAAAAATTGTAATCCTCTAAAACTGATTATATTTTTAAATATTGAATATTTGAGTTCTGCAGATTCTTTTGGATTATCTCATTTACAACAGCAGTCACAACTGCTTCTTTATATATTTGGAGTGTGTATCAGAAATGGATATCATCCCCAATAATAATTTCTCTGAGTCCCGAGCCTGTGTCGTTTGAAGAATTTCCTTTCCCATCAATTACTTTGTGTAATATGAATAATGCAAAAAAATCGGAAGCTGAACGAATTAACCGAGGGTAAGATATAAAAGTTACACTGAAATTACATTCCACAGTTCACATCAAATAAAACATGGAAGGATGCCAAACGATTTGATTGCGCATCTTTTTTTATGGAAAAAGTTGTAAATTTGTTCGTTTTTGAAATAACTAGAAAAAAAATATTATAGCAGAGTGTAATATTTTCGTTTTTTCTAACTTCAACTCCCGCTAGATAACAAACTATTTGAAGTTTTTACTTCAAACATTTAAGGAATTGTGTATGAAACGATACTTTACCTTTTAGCGTAATTGAAGTTTATCTTTTTTCTAATGAAAAAAGTTATTAATCTTTTTCTGGGTAAGTCTACAAAGAACGTTCAAATATTCTCAGTCGTAAAGTCTATCGCCGTAAGTTTAACCAATCAAAAACTTCCAACAGATGGAGTGTTCAGTCAAATTCTCAGTAGTTTTCTGTAACGTTTTACTGAAATTGACTTGGCCGTTCGTAGAGTGGAAGGGTTTGATGGTTTTACGCCGTGCCATGAGATTGAATTTGCAGCGGCACAGAGACGCAGCAGACTGTAAACCAGGTCTACACGGAAAAAATTTATCCGTAAAAAAGTCACGAACTTGTAGCTAGGTCTCGGATACGAGATAAAAAACTGAAACATTAAATCCTTATTTCTATGAGAAATGTATGGATAAATTTCGAAGTTATTTACGAACAGTACGAATTTCCTACAATTAGTTCTTGAAACTTACAGACTTAAATATAAAAAGCAGCATTTTATTTATGCGATTAAATTTATATTAATTTATAAATTCGCAACTCAGAGGATTCGAACCCTCGAAGACTGCTGAATCACCAGTTTCTAAACATAAACAAGAGTGCGTAAACACGCGCAGGAGTCGAAGCCAAACAATAAGGTTTTAAAAAACTTCTAGCCACTCATCAGACGAAGTCGAACCACACACACGCGCGTGCATGCACACCGCGCATTTGGGCGAGCGTGTGTGGAGGCCACGCGTTTGGGCGAGCGTGTGTGCAGGCCACGCGTTTGGGCGAGCGTATGTGCAGGCCACGTGCAAGCGAAATTATTTCCCAGTTCCCAGATTTGTCGGGCAAGCTTGTGAGTTCTCGAGAATCTTTTCTCAATCACTTGTAATATTTTTGTAATTGTTCACGAAAAAAAGTGATGATCCGTTTCAGAATCTTGACTTCATATCTAAGACTGAGCGAATAGTGAATGACTTTCTTTAAAAAAAGGTTGATAATTAAAAATTAATTAATGATATTGACTCTTGCATTAATTTTGGGCCATTTCATAAAATTAATTATACTTTCCACTGATTTTGATTAAGAAAACGTGTATTTCAAAGAACTTTATCTTATTCTGATGATATGCCTTCGATGATCCAAACTATAAACAGCTTTTTTATTTCCAAAATCTTCATAGTGAATCTCTTTTGTTTATTACGTGTCTGTGTTTACTGATGTTTACGTTTTTGTTTACATTTTCGAAAAAACCATGTGCATAAGACAAAGAAGGAAGGAAAGAGGAAAAATCATACTTTAAAGATTGGAAACTAACTAGAAGATAATATGCTAACTATGCTATGGAAAAAAACTTTTCTCTGTAAAGTAAAAAGATAGAAAAATTCGTATAAATATATCAGAA
Organism: Andricus quercusramuli; assembly: GCA_932178445.1. Lineage (NCBI taxonomy): Eukaryota > Metazoa > Arthropoda > Insecta > Hymenoptera > Cynipidae > Andricus > Andricus quercusramuli. Next base: position 59,350 of record CAKNXH010060429.1, read on the forward strand.
AATATAATTTTCCACCTCTCGACTTGGATGAGGGTCTACTGCTCCGCTGTGAGTTCAATCCCATGAATCCGCGCAAAACAATAACACCCTTATACTTCATGAATAGTTAGTTTCATTGAAGTAAAAGTTCCAAGAAACTTCGACGGATTCTACTGAACATTTCATCGGCTGGAAGTATTCCATTGCTTAAACTTAGGTTCGCTTAAATGAAAACTTTCTTACCATGTGTCCATCATAAAAAAAATCGTTTTAGGGCGGATAAGCTGGAGAAGCTTTTTCTTGATGATATATGCAACAGAAAAAATATTAGTGCATTTAATGATTTGGATGATGAATCTACGAAGTGGAATAATGTTCGTCGCTTCATGATTAACGTAAGAATAATTTTAAATTCTTATTTAACCCCTGGCCCTGAATAATTTGTAGTTTTCTGCAAAAAGTTTCTGACGTTGCTGTTTCATAATCACTACTTGTACCGAAAAAGTTGACTTCTATGATACTCAAATAAAATATTTGTATATGCAACGAAGGTAATGAAAATTTCAGGCAAAAAGTGCCAGCAGCTCAGATGCTAATATTTTTTGTTAATTGTCAAAATTACTTTCATTCAGTCTACTCCAAATATCGCCCTTTTTTTATTTCCGCAACTAATATATGAATACCTCAACGTTTTGAAAGTATTTTCTCCTTGAAATAATATTTCAATTTTAAGAAATGTTTGAAATAGAAAGTTTATTCAGAAAAATATTTGTATCTTTTGTTTCACAGGTGTCTCAATCATGCAATGATATGCTACATTACTGCCAATGGCATGGGGCCAAATATGATTGTGAAAAGCTTTTCAACCCCACTATGACGGACGAAGGTATCTGCTGCAACTTCAATTCGGTGCACAGAAATTATCTTTTCTATAATCCGTGAGTGTAGCACAAGGTATTTTTATATAGCAAAAACAAAAGAATCACTATGATTACAAAGTTACTTTGGTTCCCAGGCATGCTCCACCAAATACTTAAAAATTCATTTCATACATTATATTTGTTGGCTTTTTAAATACAATATCATAATACATAATACTCTGTTAACAACAACTCAGAATGTACCAGTTCCCACCACTTCATCATAGAGATTGTCACTCCACTGTGCCCCAATATCCCCGTCGTCCAGGAAAACCTCGTCGACGCTACGGAAAGAGTCGCTCCCGTATAGACGAAATTCGATGCCATTGTCGAGAAACCCAAATCTCCATGGAAACCCCGTATTACCACGAAACCTAACCCACTGCTCGAATACGAATTTCTGTCTCTTTCTCGCGCCTGTACTACGTACCGTTCCATTAAGCGCTCTACCTCTCCTGTCTCACGACAGCCAGTCCACAGTGTCATCACAAGCCAGTCACGACCATGCCATCCACACGCCTCCGCAAGCGGGCCACACCACCCGACAATGTCGCACTCACTCTGCGAGTGTCTCGCCTAGGACATCCCCCAAAAAGCGCCCTGATCCTCGCAACGCAGATCCGTCTTACTTGGACCTCAAACCCGGCAGTCCTTCGTGGTTTCTCTCCCTCAGGAATCGATCCCTATCTCTACAACAAGGTTGGGTAGTCCCGTACGACAGCTACCAACAATCGCTTACGTAGATACCTCCGGATTACTCCCGGCTAATGAGTACCCCGAATGAACGATGAAGCATGTACTCTCCCCCGAACTAACTAGCCCAGTGGGGATTACTATCGATGAATGTTACCCCCGGTTGCCTTGGACATCCCCCTTATGCCTAGAGAGCCCTCCTCCACTCTCAATTACGAAATCGAGTTCATCTACAGCCAAGGAACCGTCCTGTACTATTAAGGCTACCTACACAATCTCTGTTACCTTCCGATTCCCCCCAGGTCACCCCAGATGCTGTTACGTTTCCACAAGCTATCGCACCTACCACAACGTGCAAAAAGGTGCACAAAAACTTAATCCGCATGACTAGATGAGTAGATGAGCATTCTATTTGAGAAAATAAGTGAGCCCTGAGAGAGAAGTTAACCCGAGAAAGCCCCGAGATCAACCAAGACCCAACGCCTCAGGAAAGCCATCGAGGGCGGCCTTGCAAAATGTAGAGAGCCAAGATAAGTCCCACCGGTCCTGAAACACCGTCGAGGGCTGCCTAAGAAGAGGCCCTGAACGCTGTTGAGCGGAAGACGATGCCCGAAAATACGTCCACGACTTATAATATAACATCTGACCACGCGTTGAGTTTAAGTTTCCGTTTTGTGTAAATAGTAGAAATAAGATTTAGATTTAAGGCTCATTTCGTAACACAGTTTTCAATTGAAAGTTTGGATTGATCAGAATATCAACAAGCTAATGTTTGAAAGCCTCAGTCAACAAGAAACCCTTTGGATTTTTCTTACGTAGACTATGCATTCTAGTCTCAGCTGTCGGAATGCTTGGAATTTAATGTCGCGCAGCGCCGTAAAAATGTTAAAGTAATTCTAGCAACTCGAAGCGCAACCGCGGTACGCTGCTAGTCCGACGCTTGTAGACTTTGATCCAGGCTTATGTGTCAAATTGAGATCAGTCTGTGGGTAGAGACTGATTCAAAACTTAATAAATTAAATGGGAGAAGGATACTAATTTACAAAAGGAAAAGCAAAGTAATTTCAAAATTGAAGCGAAGGTTTATTGCTAATACTATTTACATTGGAAGTTCGCGTTTTATTCTAGCCGGCTGGGTATTAGGATTTTTGAGCTTGAGATGTAGCTGGGGGGGGGGGGGGGCAGCGCGTACCTTGGATTTGAGAAAGCGCTACGGGGGGCCCGAGTGTGGTGGGTGGTCCAGTTTTGGGGACGGTAATAGAGACGATGTGCCAGTCGGAAGGAATCCAGAGAGATCCAGGAGGGGGGTTTGGGTCCTTGGTTTAGGTCTTCCTCGCTTCGCGCGATTGGTTTGCTCTCGCTACGTCAATCTCTACAAGCGGCGGACGAACAGCGTACCGCGCTTGCGCTGCGAGTTGCCAGAAAGACTTTCACATTTTTACGGGGCTGCGCGACATGGAATGCTAAGTATTCTGACAGCTGATGCTAGAATCAATTAAATAAATCCAAATCTAAATAAATCCAAATCAATTCTACGTAAAACAAGTTTGCTTCTCTTAAAAGAAAGAATACAACATACCAAATTTGCCTTGCACACTACCTCCAAAAAACTATTAGAACTTCACCTTTTCCTATCAAACACACCCAGAATTGACATTTGGTCCACATTGGACCGCATATCGTTTGACCAATCCCAACGGATTAAAGATTTTTGCACTGAGAAAGAAAAAATAAAATTTGACAAATTACTTCCAGTAAAGCAAACACCATTAACTAATACAGTAAAAAACATCTCTAACCATCCTCTCAGTGATGAAATGATTTCAGCCTTATCAAAAGGACATAATTTTTTCAGTCGCTCCCTCCAAAATCCCAGAAGAAGAAATCATCAGTAATTTGGAATCCACAATATACACCCTTTCACCCGAAAAAGCAAATGACATACGACGTATGACAGTCAAAATTTTACGCGAAGCCCAACTTCCCTCCTCAAACTTAACAAAACAAGAAAAAACAGCTATTAAAGAACTCAATCAGAATAAAGACATCATAATATTACCAGTAGACAAAGGCAACACAACTGTAATAATTAATAAAGAAGACTATAACAGCAAAATCATGGACCTTCTTCCTGACGGTACATATAAAAAACTTAAAAAAGACCCCACAAAAACAATAGCCAGAAAAACAAAAAGCCTCCTAAAAGACTGACTCAAATCTTAACAGCGATACAATATCTAAATTAAAACCTACTAATCCCATCTCTCCAAAACTTTACGGACTCCCAAAAATTCACAAAAACAACATTCCACTCAGACCGATCGTCAGCGCAATAAACTCACCAACTTACAACCTAGCACGCTTTTTCGCCAAAAAACTTAAACCTTTCACAGGAAACTCTATCACGCACATCCAAAACTCGTTTGACTTCATCAGAAAAATACAACAGATTCACATTCAACCCCAAGACATCCTAGTAAGTTTCGACGTAGTATCTCTCTTTACAAAAGTACCAATCTCTGATACAATCAATATTATTAAATCCTTTACAAACTTCCCCTCAAATCTCACACCTTTAATAGAACACTGTCTCACTAATACCCATTTCTCTTTCAATAACCAGTTCTACGAACAAACATCAGGAGCAGCAATGGGATCTACAATCTCACCTGTAATAGCCAACATTTTTATGGAAATTCTAGAAACTAAAATCTTTAAAAAATCAAAGCTTAAACCGGAATTTTGGTGCCATGACGTTGACGACACTTTTGTCATCTGAAGACATGGACTAGACGAACTAAACAAATTTTTCGATCTCAACAATCAAATACACCCTGATATCCAGTTCACTAGGGAAATTTAACAAAACGGAATATTACCTTTCTTGGACGTACTAGTTTATAAAAGATCCGATAACACATTAGGACATGAAGTTTACAGAAAACCCACGCATACAAACAGATACCTGCATGCCTCCTCCCACCACCACCCATCTCAAAAGCAATCGGTCATCAATTCCCTTGTATACAGAGCTGTCTCTATGACAGATAAAGATAACTTACAAAAGGAATTACGAAACGTTAAACAAATCCTAATACAAAATGATTACACAAATAAACAAACTAATAAAGCAATAAGCAAAAAACACTCAAGAAAACAAGTCAACACAACAAATAGGAAGAATTCTCAATAAACACAACATCCAAACTATATTTAAAACACCTGCGAAAACAGGACAACTTCTAAACAACCCTAAAGATAAAAAGGAACCTTTCATTGATCCGGGAGTATATCAAATCCCTTGTTCTTGTGGTAAAGTCTATATTGGAGAAATCGGGAGGGCGGTCAGTCAACGTGTAAAGGAACATGAGAGTAAAGTCAGGCTAAAACATTTCACGCAATCAGCAGTAGCTGAGCATCATATCGAAACAGGACATAGTATTTTATTTGACAAAACAACCGTCATCGCAAAAACGCACAATAAATTTCCAAGAAAACAGAGAAGCAATCGAAATCTTGAAACACCTTAATAACATCAATAGGGAAAATGGATATAATACCAATCCGATTTGGCTTTCCGTCCTCCCGGTTTTTTTTAAAAAGACTTGATTGGCCAATCAAGTTCAACCAGTCCTCACCATGGGGCGCTCTGGCGAATCACAGGCATCGTAGACAATACATATATATATGTATTGTCAACATAACCTGAAACTTCAGTTTCAGGTCAGCCCTGAAGAAGTGAACTGCAATGTTCACGAAACGTCGGCAACATTCATAGTTTCGCACAGGACTGAAACCCGAAAAATCTTTAAATTTCAAATTTTATATTTTAAATTTAAATTTATTATAAAGACAGAACAATTTTGGATGCGAACTGAGTATAATTTATAATTATAAGTTATAATTATAAATGTACTCAGCGGATATCAATCAACAGGGTCTTTCGTTGACTGAGGCGTTCCTACATCAGCTGGTTTGAAAAGGGGTCAATCTAAACTTACAACTTGAAAGTGTGCTACGACGAAAAACTTAAAATCTCATCCTTGAGTCCATTTGTGTCCTTGAGAGACACAAGAGTTTCACCATCCTGTCGTTGTGATTTGGTCGTACCCCGTGAACACCCATCTCACGGTCGTGAGACGTGGTGCGATTTACCCCGGTTCTAGTGGGAGACGGTGTCATTCTCATAGATGGCAGTTTCACCGAATGGAACCCTGCGGTGGTAGTTTAACTTTTTGTAAAATTATACATATTAATGATATTATTTTAGGGCAAAAAATTACAATTCCGAGAAAAAGCAGATATAGACAGCGTGATATTGTGACGTCAAATATCTTATCCTCTTCCATATTTTGAGAAAAAAAGTAATTCCCCAATTCACCTATATTTATTTTCAATGTTGATATTGAGATTCAGATACTTCGATACTCGTTAAGGAATTTTTAGAATGTTCCAGACTTCTTAAAATTTTGTTAAATAACATTAGTGCGGATAGTTTCGAATTCAATAACACAGGACGACAAAAACAAGATGAACCGTACTGGAACCAAGAGTAGGAGTATGCTGTGGATTTTTTGTCGTTGTATCTAAATCCACAAGCGAAATCCGTCTGCGTTCTTGAAAGTTCTAATACGCGCAGAAAAAAGACCTTTGTATTTTACTGAAAATCAAGTTATATCCATGGAACTTTCAAGTACTTATATGGACAACATTCGGTATTCTGCACTGTTCCTAGGTTTTGCAATTACGAACTATCCTGTCACTTTGACGAACTATACACATAACTTTAAACAAATATTAAGAAAAAATTATTATTAATTAAACACATGGTTCATTCTTGGATATATTTTCGGACAAACTTAGCAGTACTTGTAAGCTTCAACACTAATATAAAAATAAAAATTTCGCATGAAACGGGGGATTCAAACGCATAAATATAAACACGCGAGTAGATGATCGATGGTCATCATAATATAACATCAATGATCGCTGGTCGATGACGCGCACTTGCAAGAAGAAACTGTTACCGTTCACGATAGGCGATGGAATCATATATTTTAAATTGTGTGGAAGATATAGGCAATTTCAACCAAATGAGAAGTAACTCGTCTATCTCCCACACGATACACAGTACACACAATATTCTGTCCAATTGCAGCGGACGGGAATGCGACTTTGAAACGAGTTGAAAGACGACAATGTTATAGATTCCTCAATCGATTGACAGCTGGCCTGACAGCGATCCAGATAGGGTTGGTATATCACTGACGACTTAATGCTCTTCGTGGCGCGAGGGTTTAAATCCTGTGCATTCGCCGATGCAGACTCCGATGCTCATTGCCAGGTTTAGCATGTGCATTCGGATTGTGATTGCTGTTCTTTTTTGGGTCAGAAGGAAAAGGACGAAGGGTTTACAACAGCAAAATAATATTTAGGCAACATACCTTAACACATCTGATTAACAAAAATTTTGCTATCGTTCGATTTTTCAGTATATTAATATTGAATGCCTCTCTTCTAGTCTCATAACTTCCCTTGCTAAGGTAAAAAATACGGGACAGTGGGGTTCATCTAGCAACGGGCAATCCCATATAAGGTTCTTGAACATTTTGAGCGGATACGAACATTCGCATTCCTTACTATCAACAAAGTTAAGTCTAGCCAAGTATTGAATCGTTCATACATGTACCGTTTTCAGTCTTGTTATCACGATTTACATAGGTGTAGAAGAATCATACCTTGATACCACGGTCTAAATCATCCCAACCAATCATATCGCAGTACCGGCGGGCGCTGGACGAAACATGGGAGCTCGTTTGCGCCCTCCTGGCACATTGCTTCTGATCTGTATGACGAAAACATTCTCTCACTATTCCTGTCATGGCCCCAGGCAGCCGCATCCCTACCCACTCCAATTTTCGCCAATCTTTCTCCTAACCTGCAACGAAATTCTAAAGATTTTACAAACTATATAAGAATGCTTTTTATTATTCATTCAGTCCGCAATGCTTTGAATAGCTGAGCGTGAATCCAAAAAAATTACTGCAAATTTTATATTATTGGCCAACCATAAGTTTGACCGTAGCTTATTAGTTGGACTCAGCGAATATGCCTAGACCCACTACTGACGGTTCCTTCATGAAACCCATTGGTGTAAAATGCAGAGAAGCCTGCGAAGTTTCCGGTGCAAAAATGGTCGAATGCATTCAGGATATCGGCGCTATTTTTAATCGCGCTTTCTGAGAATAAATAGCAGTTAAAGTGCTCGATTATCTACACCCAGTCATAGACGAAATAAGAATAATTACTTTTTCTCAAATTTTGTAGTGTTTGGCCTTTAATCTAAAAAATGTTTGCTTATTTTTCTCGGAGAAAAGTGTAAGCTTAGTAATGATCCTACTATCTCTTTCAAAGAAATTCCTGATAATAAAGCTTTTGATCAACAAGATCCAGGACATTTAGGCTGGATTGTCTAGCCGAAGAACACAGAGGCGAACTCCACTCCAAGAGAGTTCTGATCAGGCCATTTTTATAAACGAACCAATCGCGCCTCAAAGTATTTATGGCTCTAGCACAATAATAATGAAATGTGTCTATGTTTTGTATAATTTTTATATTCGCCCTCAGCCTCCCGTAATGCGTGAAAGGTCCACTTAACAAAACTATCCTAGAGAGCGTCTACATCCGGGGATCCCTGTATCGACCTTCTCGAGATCAAGTCTATTCCTAAATGTGGTGCTCTTCACGGAGTTACTCAAAAGCGTAAGCACGAACGAAAAATTGTCAGACGTGAAAGCATCCTAAATAACGACGGCATCACTGACAGTGGCAATTTCCGGGGAAAAAACAACATATGAACAATCATTTAAAAGGAGCTTCGAGTAGGGGGCTTGTTGGCAAGAAATTACCCCCTTGAACCCTAGGAATGTGCGTGAATCCTTCACTGCCAATCATCGCCAGACTGGAAGGGGGGGGGGGGGGAGTACAATATTTAATTAAAACTCTAAACTAATATTCGCCGAATGTCATTGGTCTCTTTCGCGCACTAGATAATCGCAGGGCGACTAGGAAGTAGTGGACCGACTTCTCACACGCTTGGGGTACCAATCATGAGTACGTATGTGCAAAACAACATACCCCAAGGGATAGAAATCTCCTCACTGATTCCTATCGGGTTCCAGCCCCGGTAGTCAGTGCCGGTCCCAAGGATTTGGGTGGGGGACCAAACATACAAAAATGAATGAAGTATACCATTAAGCCATTTCCCTTTCGGGGTAGGCGTCACACTACCCGATTCGGGTAGTGTTTCTAGGTGGATAGTTTCTTGTAGTAAATAATTACAAGTGTGGGCTCACCACACCCACGACTTGCCAACAGCAAGCAGCTACCCGAACGGTCACCCATCCAAGTACTAACCGCACCCAACACTGCTTAACTTCAGTGATCTAACGAGGACTGGTTTTTTCAGCGTGGTATCGCCGTTGATAAGAAAAAACGAAAAAAATGGAGACCAGGTGGCCGCGCTAATGATGCAGCTCCAAATGCCTGAAACTTCCATCAGAAAGATAATCCGTCAGATGGAAACAACTACGGCGAATATGCACGAAGCCGGGGAACGGCTGAGAAACGTTAACACAATCATCAAGGATGGACTTGTTGAAATGAAGACTGCTCTTAAAACGCTCAACGAAGAGCGAGAGGCAAGCCCGGCAGAAAGCCAAGCTGCTACGCCGGTAGAAAAAAGAAGAGGGACGAGTCAACACCCGTCAAGTGGGCAATAGTCGCGGGTAGGAGGAAGGCAACCAGCCAACCAACTCTGAATGTCACTCCCCGAGGAGAAAATTCGGGAACAGACGGAAGACCTGCTGAGAAAAGAGGAAGGGAGAAGACACGCTGTCAAAAGGCTGGCAGGAGTCAACGCTCGGAAGCACTCCTCATAAAACCCGCTAGCGGCAAAAATTATGCAGATGTGCTACGAGATATCAAAAGTAAGGTGAAACTGGAAGAAACCCAGACGGATAATAAGTCGATCAGCCGAACCCGGAATGGAGACGTCTTGCTCGAAATGCGGAAACAAACGAAGGACATAATATCCTTTAGCGAGGCCCTTGAGACGAAACTGGGAGACATGGGTACTATGAGAAATCTAGTACCCAGAGTAACGCTCGAGCTATTGGATCTTGACTGCCTTACCACGAAAGGAGACGTTGAAGGTTTCGATAACGAAACTCAACAGAAGGAATCAGATCTTAGAAATCGTTCAAATTAATGGACAGGAAGCCAGCAAACTGCTGGAATCCTCCCGTATAAAAGTGGGCTGGATATACAGCAAAATTACGCGGAAAACTCGAGTCGAGTGGTGTTTCGAGTGCTGGGGCTACGGACACCAATCCAGAGACTGCAGGGGGCCGGATCGCACCACCCTCTGCTTTAAGTGTGGTAAAAGGGGTCACAATGCAGCCTCCTGCACGGGACCCCTTCAGTGCGTACTTTGTACAGAACTGAAGGAAAATCCAGAGGTTTTAAAACATTTTCCAGTTTCGGGCTCATGCAACGTTTTTAGACAGGCATTGGCCAGGGTCAAACCCAATAAGCAATGATCAGGATGCTACAGGGGAATCTTCACAGGAGCAGAATGGCTGACGACCTTCTGACAAACTTAATTGTCGAACAAGAGGTTGACATGCTGATCATAAGCGACCGATTCCAGACAAGGAATAGCCCGGCATGGTTTGAAGACACCCTTAGCACGGCAGCCATCTGGGTATCAGATCCAGGTTAAGTTCCTAGTGGCGTAATTGGAGCCGTCAACGGATTCGTGTGGCATCCAGGAAAAGCTGGACCTCCAAGAGGATTTTATCCGGCAGAAAAGGGACATGGTTCTGGTGGCCGGTGATTTCAACGCAAGAGCGGTTGAATGGGGCACGCCAAAGCCTGTCTCAAGGGGAAAAACGATAATGGAAATGTCGGCTAGAACAGTTCTAATGGTGATTAACAAAGGGCGTACAGCAACCTTTAGACGACCAGGTCAAAAGGGGACGATACCGGACATCACTCTGGTAACAGAAATTCTGATTCCTCTGCTGCAAAGCTGAGAGGAGATCGAAGATTACACTGGAAGCGATGACCAATATATTAGCTTTAGCTTGGGAAGAACGACGCACTCCGTAAGACATCCCCTCCCCAAACAACTGGGATGGAACACAGCGACAATGGACGAGGAACAGCTGAATAAGGTGATAACTCAGGGAAAGAAGCTCTGCTTGCCCTCCACGACAGTGCTGAGCAAGTGAGCGGAGTGAAACCCCTTGTAAACGCCACGATGCAACTCATTCACCGGGCCTGCGATGCGTCAATGCCCCGAAAGAGAAGCCGAAACAACAGACGCACCAATTATTGTTGGACGGAGGAAATAGCCGTACTTCGCAACAGATGCCTGCAGAGTAGGCGAAAAACAACCCGAGCGAGAAAAAAAAGAAGAGGGGATCAACCAATGGCAATCCCAGGTGAGACTCAACATCGGCGAAATAAGAAGGAGATGCGAAACGCCATCAAAAGGAGTAGGAGGCAGAAATGGCTTGGCCTTACCGAGGACGTCAACAACGAACTTTGGGGTCTGGGCTACAGAATCGTCACGCGAAAGCTTGGAGCCCTTTCAGCATGTGGGGCGATGGAACCAGACGTGGTAGATAACATCGTTGATAGTCTTTTCCCCACTCATCTGGTGAGACAAGAGGTCAGCCATGGGGCCACGGCCGCGGAGATACCACCATTCACAATGGAGGAGCTTCTTGCGGCAGTGAGGGGCCTGCAGAACAAGAAGGCCCCTGGACTAGACGGAATCCCAACAGAGGCACTGAAAGCAGTGGCGCGTGCCTGCCCGCAGGTGTTTCTAAACACCTACAATGCCTGTCTGAGGGGAGGAATCTTCCCAAAGCAGTGGAAGACTCAAAGGTTACTGCTCATCAGCAAAGGCAAGGGTGACCCAACATCACCAGGAGCATATCGCCCCTGTGCATGATGAACACTGCGGGAAAACTCCTAGAGAAGCTGCTGAAGCCCCGCTTGGAGGCGGCTATTCGAAAGGGCAGAGATCTGTCAGTCAGACAGTGTAGTGGAAATCATTATTCCAGGAAAGGTCATCCTCCTGGCAACGTTGGACGTCAAAACGCGTTCAATTCTGCCAGGTGGAGCGATATGATCCAAGCCCTAGAGAAGTTTAAGGTACAAGCGTATCTTCAACGGATAATCAAGAGCTATCTGAAAGACAGAGTTCTTGAATACGAGACAACCAGCGGAACCAGCAGAAAGGAAAGAACGACCGGTGCCGCCCAGGGTTCAATACTGGAACCTGACCTCTGGAACATCCCGTATGACGACATTATTATATGCACCTCGTTAATAGGTGGATGGTTAGCCATGGCCTAAGTCTAGCAGCAGAAAAGACTGAATTGGTGCTAGTCACTAGAAAGTTGGTCCTCACCATAAGAGAGACGCAAGTGGCCACGGAAACGATACAGACCAAGGGCCAGTGGTGCAGTCTATTGGCGCGGAGTGTACGTAGTTAAACTCGCCACTCACCACGAACAATCTGTCACTTGACGAACGATAAAGTGGCGAGTTACTGTAAGACTTATTACCCAGAGAACTGTTACCCTTGATAGACATCGGGGAAACTAACAAGGACGTCAAACTCTTTGAAACGGACACAAATCAATTAAAAATCGATTTTGGTGCTCTCAAAATTGAATTTAGCACCTCTAAACACACAATATGAAATGCTGAAAGAAAAAAGCAAAGAATTCTTCTCATTTGTTCTCAATATTCTGACTAGCGCTGATCTCTCCTTTAATGAAACAAATATTGATACCATTTATCGACTGGGGAGAATGCAAGGCAATAGGTCCATATTTGTGCGTTTTACCATTAGCAGATGGAAGCAAGAGGTTCTCAAAAAACGCGCATCTTTCAAAAAGTTGAACCTTTCTGTCACTCTTGAAACATCACGAGAGTGAAGATAAGAAAAGAAAACCATAATGCATACTGTCACAAAGCTCAAGCAGGCTCGTTTCAATGTGTTCATTAAAGGTACCAGTATTAAGCTGGAGAATCGTCAGCTCTCTCCCATGAAGGTCGAATCCCTAGCGAAAAGACAAGGCAAATGAAAAACATCCAACTGAGGATCGGTCCTCTTCAAGAAGCAAATCCAAAACACGACAATGCCACCCAACGGATGGATCGAACAGCTCTTTGGACTCTCATTAGGAAAAGCTGCTTCAAGGCAGGAGAATCCTCAGTCCAAGAGCTACAAACCTACTAAGCCTAGTAAGCAATTGGATCCCTCATCAGACTCCTTCAGTTACTGCTTCCCAAAATTCAGTGGCATTGCATAAGCAAAGATAAATGGACTCTGTGTTCACCATTAAGGGGAAGGTTCTTGTCAACATTTTTCGGCGTGGTGAATTTTGCTACTGAATGGGAGATTACCTAAATATTTTACGGCTCATTATACGCCTGTTGGATTTCAGGGTATGAGTGTTATCGATCTTATTGCGTGTAATGTTAGCTCAATAGACTTCATTTCTGATTTCGAAGTTCTGCAATTTTCTACGACATCTGAAAATCTCCCAGTTCGTGCTGATATTTTTTATTTCATACAGAAGGACACAAGTGCAAATGGAGACTCATTTTTATATAATAAAATAATCTGGAATTTAAACCATAAACATAACTATATGCACGAAATTTCTATTTTCAACCTCTCTGTGCGTTCCAATGGCGAAACCAATGCCATAAATAATAATTTAATTGGCACAATCTTAACTATCGCTGATATGTTAGATTTACTTGCAAAGCCTGAATGGCGTATTCCCGGAGAAAAACCTTGGGATGACCAAGAATGTAGAGTCATACGCTCTAAGCTTAGAAAATCTTTAAATAACTTTAAAAGACCGGCTTTTGCCAACTGGGAAAGGCAAAATATCGGAAAATCAGACGATCTTTTCTGGGTTGAGATAACAACAGCACTGGGCACATTTCCTACAGATTTTCAGGCGGATATAACATCTATTACAGCTTGCCAGGAGGAAACTTGTAAGCTGTTTTCTAAAGGCCATTTGTTCTGACAGCCAAGCAGCACTTGAGGTTTGGAACTCTACTGCGGTAGCTCGTACACATCGGTGGAAGAAGCCCTTCGTAAATGGCTCTCGGAGCCGCATGCGAGATATTGGAAGGGAACAAAAAATTGGTGCATTCGAGGAATTTCAGACCCGGTACATGTACTACGAGGACTAATGAGCTATTGATTATGAAAAGAAGGCAGATTGATGTCATAGTAGGGATGCTTACTAACGCCTGCCGACTAAGAAAACACTTGAGCAACATAAGGCTTGAAAACAACCCTCGGTGTTGGAAGAGTGCTTTTCGTGAGGAGACAGCTCCTTACATACATTGTGAATGTTATGCACAGGCGTGCATCCGAAAAAATCCGCAGTGCTATGGGCAGTTATTGTCCTGCCCTCCCGTTGCATATAGTTAAAAGTTTATCATAAGGACATCCGCTGGATTTCGCCGGGAGCCGGTGCTAATCTGAAAAATTGAACACATTCCCAGCGAAATCGCGGTAAAATTTCAGCTGTAGCCGTGAGATGGGTGGTTACAAGCTACCCAAAGACGACCGCCTTCTGCATGTCCCCCAGCAAGTGTCACAGCATTTTGTTGAAATGCAGGGAGGTTTTTCAGGCTATTAACAAGTGAAACCTTGGCACCTCCAGGAGCGCCGATGATCAGGACGATTGGCTTAACAGAATATTCCGGGTGTAACCGTCGCAACTCCCTTATGAGGTATTTATACTTTATTGCCAGGAAGCGAACTTATGAACTCTAAAGAAACTTGCACATGGCAAACATTGACTACAAGCAAGCGTTTCCTTCCGCACTACATGACTATTTGTTTGAAGTCTTAAAAATTTACAAAATCTGCCCACGTATCATCATTGACTTTCTAAATTGTGCAATGATGCTTTGGAGTACAACAATCAAGTATAACATCATGGGCAACCAAGGATAACCAAATCAATAAGCATTACGATGTATATTTTTCAAGGAGACTCCTTTTGTGCACTATGGTTCTGTTTAACGTTGAACCCATTCAACAAAACACTAAATAGCATGTTTCATGGGTTCAGAATACATAATAATGAGGACAATCATGAAGTGACCCATCTTCTATACGTGGATGACCTGAAGCTGTACGCTAATTCAAACCAGAAACTGCAGCAAGTGATCGACTTCACAAAGCAGTTTTTCAATGATATCCACATAGGGTTCGGACTAGATGAATGCAGAATAGTGCATTTAATCAGAGGAGAATTAGGGACCACATAGTTTTGACCTATTGTTTGAAGACTATAATTGACACATATACTACAAGGTCGTGACTTTATTATCAACTAGAGAACGAGTTCGAGAATAACATCGAGGCAATGACTGAGGGCGAGGCATATAAATACCTGGGTATTCTCGAATCTAATGGTATTCAGCATACGACAGTTCAGAAAAGCCTAACGACTGCCTTCACTATAAGACAGATTGATTCTGGAGAGTTCTCTTAACTCGGCAAACAAGATTAGGGAAACCAATGCCTATGCCATCCTTGTCATCACGTACTCCTTTGGGCTTATAAAATGGTTGAACACCGACTTTAAAAGGTTAAACAGAACCATCCCCGTAGAAATGACGAAAGCACCGAATACACCACAGTCATTCGGCGATTGAAAGGATAGTTCTACCCCGACATTGATGTGATAGGGGCATTGTAGATGTCAAGAAACTGGGTAAGTCGCAAGTTATACAGTTGCGAGACTATTTTAACAGCAAGCGAGATGTTGCGCTTTACAACACCATGTGTAAAGCGGATCTAGATTACACGCCCTTGAAATTTTCCTCATAGGAGGCCTTGAATATTAGGGCAGAAACCCTAGAGGAATTAGAAACGCAATGGAGACAAAAAGTCATCCAAGGAATCCAATATTTGGCTAATCTATACGCCCAGACACAATGATATGGCGGGCATTATACATCAACAACCTATCCTGAACCTACAACTCTTAACAAAATGGATACCATTTTATAGATACATTCCAGTGCACCACTTAGAAAACGAAAATTACATCTTATATTGGGCTGTTGCTATCCAGACTCATCATTATATCCGAGCCAATGAACCCGATATCGTGATGCGAGAGAAAATATGTAGAAGGGTCTACATCATCGACATTGCTTGTCCACTTAACCAGAATTTGCAGGCAACCTATAGAACCAAAATCCGTTGGTACAGCGAGATAAGGCATGACGTAAAGACAACATGGAGGAATGTGAAACGTTAATCTATTCATCATATTGTGATTTCGGCTACAGGCGATATGCACGCAATATGCACTGAACATCTTGAAAATTTTGGGATCAGTGGGGTACTGGCAGCAGCTCAGAAGGCGGTTTCATTAAACATCTGTTGCATTGTAAGAAACTTTCTAGACCATCAAGAAGCAAGCGACTAAAAACGTATGGAGTGGCAGTTGTTAGCTCTAAGAAAGCATCCAGAGGCGACTGTTGTCACCTTCAACGTTCGGGGCCGCTCTGTAAGGATAACAACGATAAAAGACGAAGTATGCCATGCTCTTAATTTTGTACCTACAATAT
The DNA here is from genome assembly GCA_932178445.1 of Andricus quercusramuli. NCBI lineage: Eukaryota > Metazoa > Arthropoda > Insecta > Hymenoptera > Cynipidae > Andricus > Andricus quercusramuli. The sequence continues at coordinate 75,642 of CAKNXH010060429.1, forward strand.
CATTACAAAAGATTTCAAACATAGTATTAAATTTATAACATCCTCATACCATTGCCACTTGACTTAGTTCGTGGCTTATGATGAAGAACTGAGTTTACCCTAGAAAAAGTTGGAAAAAAACATAATAATAATAATAATAATAATGCAAGCCTGCAGGTATGGCAAGACCTTCTTTTAACTAAAAAAATTAGTACCTTGGCGACCATCTTTCAGCTTGAAACTTTAAACATTAGAGTATTTCAAACTAAAATGGTTCAAAATGAAACAATATTGAATTAAAAGCATATATATCAAAACATTATAAATGGTTTAGTTCCATTTCTAAATCTTTCACAGTTGTATCGTTCGAAAAAAAAATTATATTTCATAGTGGAAAAAATAATTGAAACATATGATAAGTTAAATTTAACTTTAAGCTAAAATGTCCGCAATTGCTTGAATAAAAGTTTGAAATTAAACAATTATAAATAAAAACTGCAAATAATTTAATAAATCCCAATTCAGTCTGCGATATTAAATAACCTGTTAATGAGGAATATTCAAAATTGTAAACTTTCAATTTTCAAATTTAGAGTCTTTAAATAGGACATTTTTGAATTAGAATTGCTGAAAAAATGGTACAATATCAACTTTATAGCCTTTCAAATTAAATATTCACAGCTGTTAAAACTTATAAAATTCCTTGAATTCTCTAAAATACTTGATTTCTCTAAATCCCTGATTTCGTAAAATAATCTGAATTACCGAAACCCCCTAAAGGAATCAAATGTTCAGAAAGCCACTTGGAAGCACACGATAGAAAAAAAAATTCCCCAACATTTTTTTACCACAGAATAGTCACCCAAAGAGCTATTGGTATGCATTTTTTCAGATTGTTAAATTTGGGGGAACTTAGTGTAAAAATTAAAAACAGTAGTTTTTAAATATTCATATAATACAATCATATTAGTGTATTCATGTATTATTAGATACATTATACAGGGTGTCCCAGGAGTATTGTCGTTCCTTGTAATGGCGGATCCGAAAAGAAAATGCAAATCGAAAAGTCCCAAAATATTTTTGGGTCTGGTGCATATTTTGGGCACTACAGGGCATTGAAATTGCATGTAAGTGAGCATCTAGTTTCAAGTGTAGTGCGACCTCGAAGAGCAATTTCTCCTATGGCGGTAACTTCATCTTGTTTCGCGCATTAAAAAAAAAAAAAAAAAAAAAAATGCGATTACAAATGTGTTCGTCTGTCTAAATCGAATGGCCTCAAGTTTTATCGAACCGTGAAATACCTTTGAAAAAATCGATTCTTTTATTTAAACATGATCACGATAACATATTGGCTCAACGAAATTCGGAGCACGGAAAAAATAGAAATGTAGGCTATGTTCTCCGGTGCGAGTAAAGCAAATAATAATTTCAATGAGCCTAGATGATTCGAACATTATTGCAAATAATCAATGACCATCCCTGATTAATGCAGAATTCAATTAAATGAATTTAATTCTCTGAATTCTTCTGAAAGAACGGAATTCTTTTAAAGATCTTAGAATTCTGTTGAATAATTCAAGACGTAACTTCATTAATTTTTAATTTTGTGAATTTTTCTCAAAACATGAAATTCTTTTCAACTATTTCCAAATTCATCAACTTTTGACGACGGTAGACTACTACTGAATTAAGATGCACTCGTTTCTTTTCACTTCAGCAGAAGTCTTTGAATTCAATTGAAATCTTTAAAAAAATTTCAAACTTCATTAAATACCTTTAAAATCTTACATTTCATGTTGAATTACTGTAAATTCCTTTAAGTCTTTTATATTCTGCAGATTTAAAGAAACGAGTACACCATAATTCACCGTCAACCAAAGTTGATGAATTTGAAAATACATAGTTGAGAAGAATTCCATGCTTTTAGAAGAATTCAGATAATTAGTGAAAAAAATTATTTTTACTATTATTTTTTTGCAACAAAAAAAAGCAAAAAAAGTGAGATTTTTTATTTTTTTTCTTCAAATTACCGCCATTTTTTTTCTTCGCATGTAAATGAAAAAATCTGCTACCACCGGTTGATGTATACGTATAGAAGATTTGGTATACATTTCAGACCATTCGATTCGGTAGTTTCGGAGATTTTTTCAGCAAGCGGTAAAAACTTGGTTTTGAGGCAAGTGCCATTTAAATATATATAGAGCGCATAAAATAAAATAAAATAAAAAATACGCATCCTACGGAAAAAATGTCTGGAATAAAAACTTTTTATTTTTGAGGGGGAAAAAAGATTTGTTAAAATTTACCTCACCCCCACCCCCACAGGAGGCAGGGGTGGGGGTAACTTTGTAATTTCAAATGGCAACCCCAATTTTTTATCACAGATTCAGATTCTCCTTTACGAAATACGTAAGTTTTACTTGGAAAATTTGTTTCGATTCGCGATAGATGGCGCTGCAATTGCGAAAAATGAAATTGTTGACACTACTTTTAGCTCTACCCAGGAATAACGACGCGGACGTAGTAGTTGTCTATTCCCTTCGGGGTGCTTAATTTCGGTGAGTACCCTTGCATCTCACCATCCATCGGGGTGCTTGAACTTTTGGCAACGGGACAGTAAAAGTGATAAAACTGTCGAAAACCATTCCCGAATGCAGTTGGTTGACGACAGTCGATTTTGGATGTAGACATTACATATCATCGAGTCTCCACTGTCTACAATCCTCGACGTCATTCCGGCCGAGCGATAACCGCGTCTGTCCGTGCTTAACGTTTATTCATTCGGAAGGTTGATTGTGTTCATTTGATTTGGGTGTGTTGGTTGCTTTCGTTTGGGTTATTGTTGTTGGTCACGTTCGTTTGAGTTGGTTTGGATGTCATTGTATTTCCTCATTACCTTACTTCATTACTTTTACAATGGAAATTCTATCTCAGCAACAGAAGATTGAAATGATTCTCATTTATGGAGAAAGTGGAAAAAATATCAATGATGCTCTCACGCTTTATGCTCAACGCTTTCCAGAAAGTGTTCCTTCACGCGCTTCTTTTTACCGGGTTGTCCGAAACTTCATCACTGACGGAAGTGTACAACCGAAAAAAAGGAAGCGTCAAGTAACAGTTACTGGAGTTGATAATGAAATTATAATTTTAGCTGCAGTCACTCATGACCCTGATGTTAGTACTCGACAACTAAGCCGCGATTCCGCAATGTCTATATCCAGTGTTTGGAAGGTATTAAAACGTAATAATTATCATCCGTATCATATTTCACTGCATCAAGAACTTCATGGGAATGATTTTCAGAACCGAGTGACATTTTGTCAACGGGCGGTTCAGCAGATACAAGGAAACCCAAATTTCTTTTTTCTAGTACTCTTCACAGACGAGTCGTGTTTCACAAACCATGGTAACGTTAATCGGCACAGCATGCATTATTGGAGTGTAGAAAATCCACATTGGTTGCGTGAAGTTGAGCATCAGCGTCCATGGTCCGTGAACGTTTGGTGTGGAATAATTGGAGATCAACTTATCGGTCCGTATTTTATTGCTGGAAATTTGAACGGTGAAAAATATCGTGACTTTTTAGAAAATCAACTTCCAATATTGCTGGAAGACCTAAGCTTGGAAGTGCGACACAACATGTGGTTTCAACATGACGGTTGTCCAGCACATTATGCGGCAATCGCGAGGGAAGTACTCAATCGCGAATTCAATGGACGATGGATCGGTAGAGGAGGTCCAGTAAATTGGCCTGCCAGATCGCCAGATCTTACGGCGCCAGATTTCTATTTGTGGGGTTATCTAAAGAATAGCGTGTATCAAGAAGTGCCCACAACTCGTGATAACATGATCGAGCGAATCAGGTCTACTTGTGCACAAATATCACCAGACACAATTCGCAGTTGTGTGGAATCTTTCAAAGCTCGGATTAACAAGTGCATCGAAGTGCGAGGACACCATCTTGAGCACTTATTGTAAAATAATTAATCGAAATCAAGCATCCCTGTGGTGAGAGGCAAGGGGACTCACCGAAATTAAGCACCCCGAAGGGAATAGACAACTACTACGTCCGCGTCGTTATTCCTGGGTAGAGCTAAAAGTAGTGTCAACAATTTCGTTTTTCGCAATTTCAGCGCCATCTATCGCGGATCGAAAAAAATTTCCGAATAAAACTTACGTATTTCGTAAAGGAGAATCTGAATCTGTGATAAAAAATTGGGGTTACCATTTGAAATTACAAAGTTACCCCCACCCCTGCCTCCTGTGGGGGTGGGGGTGGGGTAAATTTTAACAAATATTTTTTCCCCCTCGAAAATAAAAAGTTTTTATTCCAGACATTTTTTCCGTAGGATGCGTATTTTTTGAGATATTTCGTTGTCTCAAGTTAAAAAAAACCCTGTATTTATCAGGCACAACAAACCCTACATCAATATCATTCTTCATGTTAAAAAAAATACAAAAAAAATCGCATTTTTTCGCGCGGAGATAGTAGAACCCTGCCTTAAACGTTTCTGTAGCGTTGTCGTTTGATAACGCGCGGGAAGGATTGGGGGAATTCGGATCACGTAGAAAAGCCGCGGTTACATAGACTAGCACATATCATAGATTTTGCTTTCTTATTTATTCCCACACGGAAAGAAAGAGGATGATACCCGAGAAAATCGATTAGCAAATTAGGCCGAAAGAAAACGTTACTATTGAATAACCATAACACAGCACAAATTAAATCAAACAAACCTAGCAAAGTTCACCGAAATTGGCCGAAAGCGTCCGGAAGACGGCAGAAAGAGTTCACATGTTCAACACAGAATAAAAATAAGAACAAAAAGTTTGAATTGATGAACTGATGAAATTGGTTAAACCGTCAGCATTTGAGCAAACTGGTACAGCACAGATATATTCAACCGACCACAGTTGGCTCGCGGATCCGAATATCAACTTCAATTTGGAGCATTTGTTTTACTTTGACAAAGCGATACCCATAGTTTTGGTCCGATGGCGTTACTATTGCGTTACTATTGCTCCCACAAGTGAGGAAAACAGGCTTCCTCCACGGGCACGTCATCAGACAAGGAATTGATAACTTTGTCGTCTCTCAACGAGCCTCCGAGGTCACATTTTCCGCGCATTTCTCAATAACGTCAGGTTCACGTACTAGGTTGTTCCCAAAAATTTCAAAAAGCGTCAATCCACTCAAAACTCTGACCTAATAGAAAGATTTCACTTGCGGATTAGGATTCAGTGACCATAAATCTACGAGAAACACCTAATGTTGGTTCAAGTACAGTTCATTTTTTTTGTGGTCCTGCGTAATTGTTGAAAAGCCCTGTACACTTACATTTATTAATAATTGTACAAGAATTGTATGGTAAATTATTCTGCGACCAGGAGAATGTTTTGTAAATTTAATTGAATTTACGGCACTTCTTGAGAAGTAGAGCTGGAAAGTTAAAGTCAAGGAACTTTCAAACCAGACTTCTTAGAAACTCTGGAAGCATTATTTCTACACGGAAAAAATTAGTTGTTGAAATTTTGAATGACTGAGTCAACCACTCTAGGATAGGGCTAAACGTATGTCATAAATTGGAAGAATCGTCTTAGAAACTTTGATTGATACATGTTTAAAATGTAGAAAGAGTTGTCGAAAGTACAAAGTAATTTCAATGAAAATGTGAAGTCAATGAAACTTTCGATGACTCCTAACGAGTTTTTAAAAAACAGAGTAGCCAAGTTGAAAAAATATATATTTCGCGGTTATATTTACTATATTGTTACTCACATAGACTCACGCTTAAGTAATATTTATTTTTACAGAGACACACCAACCTACGAAAAATCGATACAAAGTTTGCGGCGGGATTCGAACATTTGTTCATTGCCGGTGACCGCGACTCCATTCAGACTTATACATACACCACTTCACCTGAGCGTCACTACGTGTTAACACAAGCATCCAATGTGATTGTACATTGTGAATATATAGATATATAGAAGACAGTCAACGAATTCTTCGACAACTTATAAATCAGTTATTCGTTTCTGTGCTAGAGTTATTGTATTTCAAATCTTTTAGAATCTGGAAGACTTTTTATGAAAAATTGAATGCTTGTCTAGAACTTCGTCAAAATCTGCTGAATACAAATTCGAAAACTGATGTTCCTAGATTGTATTCCAATAATCCGATGACTTTTTTCACTTTCTCGATGAAGTATGCGGTTCTTTAATGAAAATTATACGAGATTCTCAAAAAAAGTGGCCTTTCCTAGAATGGTTGTCTAGTCAAGTAAAGTTTCGACAACTTATTTTTTCCGTGTAAACATTATTAACCAAACAATTTTTTCACGGAAGAGACATTAATATCAAAATGTCGCGCTCTACTTCTAAGACTTCTAAGGTTATGTTGTACGTTTTTGTTTCTTGAAAAACGTACATATCATTAACCTTTCACGTATACTTTTCCATTGTATATTTTCCATTGTATACTTTGCCATTGTCGAACATTATCGGTCATAACGGACAAACACAACGGACGCTGCGTGGGTCACGCTAGTCAAGTCCCATCTCTAGCAACAGATGCCAGTTTCACCCATGAATTTGTTTATAATTAATGAAGAAATGATTAATTTCAATCAATTATAGAAATTGGCATTCCTTGAGAGTAAGTTTAATAATTTGGTGCATTTTGGAAAAAATATCAATAAATACAACAAAGTACGTAACACAAATATAAAAGATTATAGTATATTTAGATTTTCAATTTCAATACCAAATAAACGATTTCTTTAAATCTGCCCATAGAGACTTCTTCGAAAATTAATAAGCTTCAAGTTCGAAAAAAGTAACTTTAAAATCGGTTCACAAAAACAAACTCTAGAACTTTTTCAACCAAGAATTCGACGATATAAAAGCGATTATGGAAGTCCAAGTTTTGAAAAAGTGTCACTTAGGTTATTCTATCGCCATCCTTCAAGTGTAAAAAATACTCGGAAAAAATAAAACTTACAGGAAAGATTGGACTGACTTAAACGTCACTTACCCATTTCCGATAGTTGATTGGACCCCCGAAACTGGGTATAGCTCTAATACACCACCAGATTCAGTACCATGGAGACCTTACGGAGCTGGAAAATATTTCGGATTAACGCTGGTGCTTGATGCAAACCTTGAGGAATATTATTGTTCGTCAACTGCCAGTGTAGGATTTAAGGTAGGAAGTTATTATCAATGCATTTTTATTCCTGATATCCCAAAATAGCGGAATTTCAATCTGATCATAAAATTCATTCGGAAGTTGTACTGCGCTAAAGGTGGTAGTAATTGATGGCCTTTGGTCTTTGTAAAATTCATATAGTATATTTAATAGACCGTAAGCCCATGACATAAATGGTGTAATCACAGGAGCAAGGACAATTTTCACCTAACAGGTTCGACTTACGATGACGAACGTAAAAATGCGTGCCTTGAAGGTCTGAGTGGGGCAGGTGAGCCGTGGCGAGCTGGCGAAGGTGCCAGTTTTTATGGTTCATTGCTGTGACTCGAGCAAGCTTGAACATTTGTGTACATGTAGATGATGACATATAAATAGCACCTGCGAATTTGCAGGCACTTATCTGGGTCAGAAAGTGCTTTCAGGTGCCTTCAAAGTTGCCGGAAATTCAGATAAAATTTCTTGATATTGATTTTACAGGAAAAAGTTTCAAACAAAAGTTGGTCTGCTTCGAAAGATGCATATTTTCATTCTCATATCATTTTTTTATAAAATTGATACATTTAGAGAAAACATCGATGAAAGAAATACAAGAACAATCAAAAGCTGTGTTTCTGTACAGCAAGTCATTTTTTCGAAAATAATCAAGAAAGAAAAAATACTCCCCTGCAGGTGTACTTCAACATTACTGAGGAACATTTTATTCAAATGTTTATTTTTACCAAGTTTTGCGCATTTTTCATTCTTTTTTCCATTGTTCCTTTCACCTGTTCTATCTGTAGCAATTCGAAAGAAGGTGTTCTTAAAATAAGTACATCAATAGTGTAAGTCTTGCGTAACAAATTGGCGTCAGCTACTTTCAGGTAAAATAATAACTTATTCCCCCATAAACAATAATAAACAGTATCACGTTCTCAACTTCTAATTTTCGAGGAAGGTTGTAAATTAAATAACAAGATCGCTTTACTTTCACATTTACATTATTTATTGTTGTTAAAGTTTATAATTTTTCCGTTGGCATGTTATGATTCCCGCACACTTTGACTTCATCAAGAATCGGCCATTTTGGATGTGCCCATAACTCGTGATAACATGATCGAGCGAATCAGGTCTACTTGTGCACAAATATCACCAGACACAATTCGCAGTTGTGTGGAATCTTTCAAAGCTCGGATTAACAAGTGCATCGAAGTGCGAGGACACCATCTTGAGCACTTATTGTAAAATAATTAATCGAAATCAAGCATCCCTGTGGTGAGAGGCAAGATGCCTCAGAAATTCAGTAAATAGCACACTCGAAATTCCGTGAATAGCCTATCAAAATTCCATCAATAGCACATTTATTAAAATTACCTATACCTATACCATTTTCTGCTCATTTTTTGGTGCATATACTGAGAACTTCCCGTACAGTGTTGCAAAAATTAAATTTCGTCACGGTAATAAACATCGAATACATTCCAAAGGATAAAGTATAAGCTTTAACAACAATAAATAATGTAAATGTGAAAGTAAAGCGATCTTGTTATTTAATTTTTTAGAATAATATTCAGCTTTATTACAACCTTCCTCGAAAATTAGAAGTTGAGAACGTGATACTGTTTATCATGGTTTATGGGGGAATAAGTTATTATTTTACCTGAAAGTAGCTGACGCCAATTTGTTACACAAGACTTACACTATTGATGTACTCATTTTGAGAGCACCTTATTTTGAATTGCTAAAGACACAACAGGTGAAAGGAACAATGGAAAAAAGAATGAAAAATGCACATATATTGGCCAATATAAACATTTGAATGAAATGTTCCTCAGTAATGTTGAAGTACACCTGCAGGGGAGTATTTTTTCTCTCTTGATAATTTTCCAAAAAATGACTTGCTGTACAGAAAAACAGCTTTTGATTGTTGTCGTATTTCTTTAATCGATGTTTTCTCTAAATGCAGCAATTTATCAAAAAATGATATGAGAATGAAAATATGCATCTTGCAAAGCAGACCAACTTTTGTTTGAAACTTTTTCCTGTAAAATCAATATCAAGAAATTTTACCTGAATTTCCGGCAACTTTGAAAGTGCCTGAAAGCACTTTCTGACCCAGATAAGTGCCTTAAAATTCACAGGTGCTATTTATATGTCATCTTCTACATGTACACAAATGTTCAAGCTTGCTCGAGTCACAACAATGAACCATAAAAACTGGCACCTTTGTCAGCTCGACACGGCTCACTTGCCCTAGTCAGACCTTTAAGGCACGCATTTTTACGTTCGTCATCGTAAGTCGAACCTGTCAGATGAAAATTGTCTGTGCTCCGGTAATTACACCGTTTATCCTGGGGTCACGGTCTATAAGAACTGAAGTACAGTCAATCCATTCCGCTGCGGAAGCACAGCCTCATCTGGACTATAACAAATTATGGAGCATGTCATAAATATGCATACATATATGGTTTATTATCGATGGATACATTTTTGATTTACTGATTTTATTTTTGAACTTACCGCAATGTGTACTTTTCATCCAAATTAAATATTAAAAATGAGTGGTAGTTTTCATATATTTAAGAAGTCAAAACCATTTTCTTTAGGTTTTTTAAATAATTTATGACTTTTTTTATATGAGACACGTTATCAGAAATTTCCAGTTGTAAAATCTTGTATCGAAAATATGTAATTGCATATTGCGGTAAGTTTAAAGATAAAATTAGTAATTCAAAAATGTGTTCATCGATAATAAACCATATACGTATGCATACTCATGACATGCTCCATTATTTTTTATAGTCCTGATGATGATGTGGTTCCGCAGTGAAATGCATTGACTGTACTTCAGTTCTTAAATATATAACTATATGAATTTCACAAAGACCTAAAGCCATCAATTACTATCACCTTTATACATTTATTCTTATAAATCGGCCAAATTTGAAAAAAAAAGTTATACTGCGCGTAGAGACTACAGACAGTCTGAAAACTCGTTATTACACTACTGTCGCTTAGATTGACACTAAATCCCGAGGTGTCAAATTTGGTAAGTACTGCATTGTAAATTACAACTACATCCTCATATTTAAATGTTTACAGCTTTGTTGTTCCAAATTTAACTGACCTTAACTTCTTGTAACATATGAGAAGAAATCATACAATTATACTGCCAAGTTGTTGCGATTCTACATAAATTTACCTTTAAAATTAGTCCTGGAACGTCAGAAAAATTTTATTTATTATTTAAAACCGAAATGAAATCTATTTTAAAACAAAATCCACCTCTAAATCTTTCCTTATTCTTTCTCTATCTTCTTTATACCACCACAGAGAGAAAAAAATCTAAGTGAGATAACCAGAGCAATCTCATGCATTTGTCACAGGTTTTTTTCTTGTTCTCCTAGCCAGAATTCATGCATTTTAAGGACAGGTATGTCCTATACTACAAAAGTTAAATAGTCGATGCTCTAAGAGCAGTCTCGCCAAGCGAGAAAAGCCTATCACTTGACCGTGCTGTGATTGCAAGGAACCCTTGAGATTTCGGCATAGTTTAGTTGCAATGAAAGTCTCCACAGTTTCCACACCTGCGGCTGTCTTACCACGTGCGTAACGCTTTTGTAGTGTAGAGACTTGCTACGTAAAAATTGTAGAAGTTTAAGCAAATATAGCATGCACTTCGGGCCAATTTTGCACGTTAAAGGTTCTTACTTCAATACGAATAGCTCAACTCAATAGCTGTTTTTCTAATGTTTTAAACTTAAATTTCTCAATGATTCAATCTGCATTAAAATTAAACTTTCTTATTTTTATTACTAACCATGTTACCTCTGATTTTTTTTGCATCTGAAAAGTTGTAATATGGGGAATTATTTCTCAAATATCCCAAGTAGAAAAACGTTTTTATCTGATCGGGTTCAAACTTGGGCTACGTGCTGTCCTACTGGATAGTAGTTTTACCAAAAAATATTTTCTTGTTTTGTCAAATAGGAGCCAAGTTAGAGGGGGTGAACTTTTGAAGTTTTTTGTGGATAATCTCTGCTGCACGAATATTTGTTGCTCTCATGAATGTTTTTAAAAATTTAGTCTAGGCGTTTTCGATAGATTTTTTTTATAACCTTCTGATTTGTAATAAGCATTTTTTTAATCTTTTAATTGGACCTTGATTTATCAATGTCAAAAATGAAATGGACTTTTTCTTGAAGATGGACATTTTTTTTAATATTCTAGAAAGAAAGCTGAGGTTTTTCGGAATAAAATACTCGAAAATCAAAAAGGACTTTTTTTCGAAAAACTGTGCGCCAAAGTTCCTTTAAACTACCTCTCTTTAAACTACCTTTTTCACATAACATACTCTAACATTTTTTCAAACAAACCGCTCTCTGTATTTTACAGGGTTGAGACTGCCATTGTTCGATATAATGATTGCATACAGTTACTGTGACTATTGATATACTATGAAGCTAATATTTCTACTATTTTTTTCTTATGACTTTTCTTACTTTACTACATTTTTGGCACTTTTTTGTTGTTTTCTTTGGTAGCCTGAATGTCCTCAAAGTCTTAAAAAGTACTGCAAAGAAATTTGAACTTTCTTCCGTAGCAAGGAGAATCAGGATCTAGCTACCACGAAATTAACAAGAATATTTGAGAGCGCAATAAGGACACCAGACACATTACAATATCACGCGATTATACCTACCCAAGTAGGGAACCTATAACTAAAGAAATTTTCACTACATACAGAATATGCCAGTTTCCCGGAAAGAACAGAAAATAAATCAGGCAGAGAAGTTCAGAAAAACGCATAAAAGCCAATTCCTCGAGAAAAAAAAATCGTAAGAAGACAAGCAACCACAGAAAACGCAAAAAAACCACCACAGAAAACCACAAGAATGCGTCAAAGAAGTAGTAAATTATGGCTCCCTTAGTTTCTCTTTAAAATGTGTACAAAAATAGTGAAATGTATTGTGTGGAGCTTCTACACAGAGAGTTGAACTTTTTGCATTTTTTAATGTGTATTGCTAATAATCTTTCTTTTTCGAATTATGGATTTTAGCGAAATTATCAATTATCAAATTAAACCAAAACTACTTTTTATATTAATCTCTATGTTTTTGTTTTGAGGTATCATGTTAATTTTAATTAATTAGGGTTTCAATTGTTCACGCCAGTGGTTTAGCTATAAATCATCCCTGATGAGGAAGTCTAAATTGGTTTCAAAACATGCTGGTCCCAGCAGCATAAATAAGACAGAAAAAGAATAAGGAAAAAATAAGATTGGTTTTGGTTGACCCATTCCTTTTTCTCCCTCTTTTCACCCTTGTTATCTATTTTTATATAACTTTATAATATTTGTTTTATATTATTTGTCTCTAATGAACCAAAAACGAAATAGTTTAGAAGTCAAATCTCGATTTGCCGCATAAACTCTTACAGCTTCTGCAATCCTACTTGCTTCTTAGACCAAATATAGTGTAATATGGTGGTCTTCTGTAGTTACCTGACCCTCCAACTTACGTCCTATTTGAATCCTAATTTACATGAATGATCCTTCGCTCAACTTAATTTTGTTACCATCTCTAATATGTTGATCATGTCAAGCATTACATACCTAGTGATGAACGTTTACCATTTTGCTTATGCTCGATCTTGATCAAGACCGAGAACAGCGAGCAAGGGCGGTCATTATTTAATTTTTAGCAAACAGACGTGTTTATACTAAAAGAACTAATTGGAGTAACAACTTGAGCTTTCTATTTTGTTACTAATTACATTTCCCCTGACAGAAATGTATAGAAAATTAAAATAAATAAAGAAATGTTTGGATTTGAAAAATTCCATATGGGAATATTGAATTAATGGGAGCAAAATTAAACGCAGAAGTAACAATCATTATTTTCACTAAAATGTTTGTCCTCACAGTTATCTTAACAGTCCATTTGTGTACAATACACTAATTAATATTAGAAATACTAAATTTATTACAAAATATACTCATCCAATTAATGGGAATAAAACAATTTTAATAATTATACAATTGAATGTCAAAAAACCCGCCGAAATTACGCCATTTTTACAAATATTTTCGTCTGCTACTAATAACCAGATATACTTTTTTACATTTTCCATTTTCTACATATATCTTTCCAGATACTGTACTGCCGTCCAAACAAGAAAAGTAGTAACTAAACCGCAGGCAATTTCGAGAATGAAAACCAAGTAAATTTTTGTATTTACCATGCAAAATATTATGAAATTATATAATTTTGCAACGTTCTTATAGTAAATTAGTCCTGAATTAGAACAAAATGAAGATAAAAATCGGTTCTTAAATTATCCTCTTGGTGAAATTGCAATGACGATAAGTCGGTGGGCTGCGATGACACGTAAACGTTGTCGTATCTGCACGAAAATTAAAGGAAAATGTGAACAAATGAATTAATAGTGCAACCGCATTTCTTTAAAGCGGTAAAATATAATTAATATCTTTGAATAATCGAACGGTATGAGTAAAATTGGCTAAAATAGTGGTTCTGAGTTGAAATCGACTAAAATGCTGAATTCGCGAGTAACCTAACCATACTTTATAGTGAAATGTTGCAATTTAATTACGATTAAATAATTAAAATCACTACATACCTTCGGAACTGCTTCTTATAAATCTTATAACAATATAATTATCTAGAATTTCCGTGGAGCGCCAGGCCTGTTCGAGGCCACTTAAATTCCCAAAATCCCAAATCTCAAAATTAATTAAATAAAAATCCAGAAAAATAATTAAAAAAACGATAAACTAAACTCAATTTAAAAAACGCAGTGTACCGGCATCTCGCACGGTCAGCTCATACTCGGTAGTTGGGCGGGTTTCGCGAATAAAGAGGGTTCGAAAATATCAATAAATGACAACTCAACATTTACACCAAATAGAACATGTAATTTATTTGATGCATGTTAATTAAGAAAAAAAAGAGAAATAACAAGCCCCATTTAACAATTGACCTTCTACCATATGTCGGATCTCGACAAAATCTATCGGTTTACAATCCTAATAATTGGTCAAGGTTCAAATAATAATTTTCTCGACATGTTCACAATGAGAAAAATCTTAAATCCTAACCTAAAATACTCGACCTAAACTAACCTTGAGTGGTTAGGCTTCTCTGCCCGGAACTCCATGCTAGGCAACATCAAACAAAACTTAAGATCTCTAAATTCTAACCTATAATCGAGCTAGGCCAACTCCCAGAAAAATTCAATTTAATTGCTGAAACAAAACTCAAAAATAACCATTTATGAATATTCCGTATAATTAGAACCAACATTTTCTTTGAAAATTCGATTGAAGAAAATTATTCATAATGTTGATTTCAGAAGTCTAGTCGTTAGTGAAACATTGCCTCAAAACTGATCATAGCCTAAGTTCACTAAATTAGTAATGACCCACGACTAGTCATAGCCTAATTTATTCAATTAGTGATAGCCAAACTCAAATCTCTACTTAAACTCAACATTATCTCAAAATAACACATAACCTAGACCCCTATATTTTAACCATGATTTTAATAATTTGCTTCATGAAATCTCAAACCTTAACATCTTTGGTTTCTGGAGAAATTGGGCCCAGCTCGCCTAATTCTATCAACTCTAAATTCACTCAAATAATGACTATTCACGTGGCTTAATTATCTCAAAAAAATTAATGAGCTCTACATAAATCAATAGCACATTCCACGATTGATCATTAGCACACTCTAAATTCGGCAAATAACATATTTAAAATTTGATCAATAAAACACTTGAAATTCATTAAATAGCACACTCGAAATTCCGTGAATAGCCTATCATAATTCCATCAATAGCACATTTGAAATTCAGTACATAACATGCTCAAAGTTCAATCAATAACATATTTGAAACTCATCAAGTAACACATTCGAAATTCTATCAATAATACATACGAAATTTATCCATTAACATATTCAAAATTTCCATCAATATTACCTTCGAAATTCAACAAGTGACATATTCAAAATTCAATCACAATTACATTCGAAATTTATCAAACGACATATTTAAAATTCAATCACAATTCTCGACGCTCGAAGTCTATAAATTTCACTCATAATGAAAGGGGTGAGGCAGGGGGAACCTCTAGACTGAGTGATACTTGAAAGGAACTCGATAAGTTATTTCTCAATACTAGAAAATCGGGATCCACATTTTTATCGTTAACACTTTGGAGCAAAACTCGACTGGGGGCTCAGTTCCGAAAAAATTGCACAATTCTGGGTTAACACACAAAAAAGGGGCTCAATCATGATTAAAGAAAATCGGGTTTTGGGGCACAACTCAACTTGGGGTTCCATTACGTGATTATATGAAATGTATTCGAAATGCTCAACGGGGTCATAGTTCAGGGTCATACTTTATGTGGCGATACTCGACTGGGGGCTCAGTTCACAGGTCACAAAAGAATTCACCATTGGGGAACACATTTCAAAAAATAGTACCATAATCACGTATAATAAAACATAATATATCAACAATACAGTAAATAGGAAGGCCCAGTCAAAGGAACTCCATCTCGACCTCGCGTGACGCCAATTATTCAACAAAATTTAATATTTTCATAATTACTTGAACTGATCCACTGTGGCCACGTGTCGAGCGTGGTCTCCCTTTGCTCAAAATTTAAGAGTTGGCCTTACCCGTGGTATTCCGGAACGTTGACGATGTACTTCCTGAGGAGGGGGGAGTTGTGGAGTAAATCTTCACTGCCTCGTGCAGAGAATTGCTTGAGAACAAAAACGCGAGAAAGTATAAATTATACTGGTCGACTCGACACGAGGGAAAATAAACTTGAGTGGACACGGCTGCGGTCAGCAGAGAAGAACGAGCGTAGCGGCAACGGTACGGGACTTGGCGTTCCTTCTCCTCCTTCTTTCCGGCGTGCCTATTGGTGGTAAGGCCGCTGCGGAGACGGGGTTCTGGGTTTACATTCCAGGGCCGTATGAATAAGTGGAGCTCGGTACCCTGTTATTTTCGGTTTTCATCCTTCCTTCCTTCTATTATCGCCAGAATTCACCAATTCCACCATTTGATCACCTCCTGGAGCCCGAAATTACCCTGGCTGAACAGAGCAGGATTTGGTTTGGTACCAATTGGTATCAGGCGACGTGAAGAGGGCATTGCGCATTGAGATTCCCTAGTCATGTTGGGAATTGATGAAGAAATTTCTCATCGTGAAGTTGCCAAAAAGGTTCTACGCCAGGTAGATGAGTCGTTCCGGATTTTCCGCAACTTGTAACGTTGCTTGAAAACTGGCCGGCATCCTAACATGAATCCTTGCAGATGAGGATCCACAGCTCCTTTTTGTCTGGCAGACGATAGTAGATGGAAAAGGCGGGAGAATTCAAACGGCATGAAGTGTGTCTCCATGGAATCTCGCTGTTCTAAAAGCCTCAAGTGGAGTCCCATTTGAGTCCTGAAGTAGGAAGAAGTCCCTCTGTTAATAATTTGTTCGACGTTGCTGTTCTTGTTTGAGTGACCTTCAAGGTTCCATTGGTAATCAAACGGTTTTCGCTCTGTGGTCTTTCTCCTTGAAGGCCTCTCTCTGTTCTTTGAGTTTCGGGCGCTCTCTTTCTAGTAGAAGTGGGGAGTCGGGTAGTGGCCTGAAGCTCCTTCTTCCTGGTTTTGGCAGTACATCCAAAATAACTAACAGTGGTGAGTCGACGATCTGGATGCAGCGGGTCGCGCACCAGGTAGTTTAGCACGTATTCTAAGAGAATTTTTTAAAATTTTAAATTGTTCCAACATCCAAATTAACTAACAGCGGTTACATTTTTTCTTGATATCCTAAACTAATTGATCCTATTCGTTGAAAAAAAGTCATCGGAAAGATATTCTTAGTTAATTCTGTGAAAAATTTTTGCCTATTTGTTGAAAAATACCGAAAACTCTATTCGTGTAAAAATGGCCAAACTCTGAATTTGTTTATGAAGATTGTTTAAATAATTAATAATACTTGGAATTGATCAACACATTTTTTAAATTTTCTAAACTTCTTAAAATTTCAAAAATAATTCAAATTTTAATGTTTTGTGATAAAAATAGCACAGATGAATTCATATTTTCAATTGTTTAAAATTGCAATAATAGTAAAAATTAGAAGGACGTCATATTCTTTGAAAATGTAACTGAAATTTGAATGAAATAAAATTATAAAATTTCATAATTTTTTATTGTTAGTTAAAATTAGAAGGATGTAATTGTCTTTGAAAATTCCAATGAGAGCTAAATAAAATAACTTTCTAAATTTTCATAATTTGTATTGTTTATTATTCTAATAAAAAAAATTCTGTTTGAAAAAAAGTAGAGCTGTATAATTTTAAAAAGAAACATTGAGGAATGAGACAAAATATTAATTAAAATTGTAATTTTGTCTTTAAAAATAATTAGCCCAGAATGAAATCATATTTTCAATTGCGTAATATTTCAAAAATAGTTTAATTTTGAAATAAGTCACAGTCGTCGAAAATCTAACTAATAACATAAAAATAAAATGAATTTCTAAATATTCATAAAATTGAGGCTCTATAATCA
The DNA here is from genome assembly GCA_932178445.1 of Andricus quercusramuli. NCBI lineage: Eukaryota > Metazoa > Arthropoda > Insecta > Hymenoptera > Cynipidae > Andricus > Andricus quercusramuli. The sequence continues at coordinate 93,412 of CAKNXH010060429.1, forward strand.
AAAAAAATTATTAATAGATGATCTAAAATATTAATTAAAATTGTAATTGTTTCTTCAAAAATCATTAACCCAGGATGAAATCATTTTGACTTGCTTAAGATTTCAAAAATAGTTCAAATTTGAAAAAAGGCATATACGTCGAAAGTGTAACTAAAATGAAAATAAAATGAATTGCTAAATATTCATAATTATCCATTATTTGTAATTATTATTGAAAAAGTTTTAACTTGTAGTTGAAATTGTGATTTTTTTAAATTTTCTTGAAAGCTACCTTAATTTTGAAAAAATTGAAAAAAACACACAGAATTAATTCATTGAATGTTTTGATATCACATCACAGTAAAAATTAGGGAAAAATATGTTGCATGTGAAAAATTATTTCAGAAAATCTTCAAAAAGCACAATATCATTTTATTGAAGGGATTATTAAAGTACTGAAACAATTAACAAAAAGAAAAAAGACTGAAATTAATGAAAAGAAAAGTTTTTGTTATTATTAAACTTTGTACTGGATTTTTAATTCTTATTAGGTATATTATGCACATATTTTCTTTTAAAAATGAATTTCTTTAAAATGTTCATACAAAGGTTATAGCTGCAATCATGTTTTTATTTAAGTTCAAAAACATTCAAACTCTGAATTTCTTTGAGAAAATTGTTTCAATAATTAATAATTACTCTAAATTTACAAAGTAGCATAGAAAAGAGTCATCGGAAAGGCATCCTAAGTTTATTCCGTAAACAAATTGAGCCTACTCTTTGAAAAATGGCCAAACTCTGTATTTGTTTATGAAAATTGTTTAAATAATTAATTATTCTTGTACGATTGCAAAGTATAATATCAAACAGTTACCGAAAAAGCATTCTTAGTTAATTCTGTTAAAAAAAATCAAGCCTTTTCGTTAAAAAATAACAAAACTCTGAATTTCCTTACAAAAATTGTTTAAATAAATAAATCATAGTTCGTTGGAATTTGTGAATTAACATAGAAAAGAGTCACCGCAAATATATTCTCAGTTAATTCTGTAAAAACATTGAGCCTATTCGTTGAAAAACAAAGTTTATTGTAAGAAAATTTTAGTTTTAAATAAATAATTCTTGGGAATTTGCAAAACATCATGAAAACAACTCAGCTAAAAGACATTCTTATAATTGATTCCGTGAACAAAAAAAGTATATTCGTTTAAAAATAGAAAAAAATGAATTTCCTTACAAAAATTGTTTAAATCATCATTCTTTGCAATTTGCAAAGCAACATAGAAAAGAGCAAAACAACATAGAAAAGAGTAATCGCAAAGATATTCTCAGTTAATTTGAAAAAAGAGCCTATTTGTTGAAAAATAGACAAACTCTGAATTTGTTTACAAAAATTTTGTAAATAATTAATAATTCTTGTAAATTTGCAAAGTATCATATCAAACTGTCACCGGAAAAGCATTCTTAGTTTTTTTTTTAATTCAGGCTATTCGTTGATAAATAGAAAAACTCTAAATTTGTTCACCAAAATTGTTTAAATAATTAAAAATGCTTCCAAATTTGCTAAGTATTATATCAAGCAGTCAGCGGAAAAGCATTATTAGTTTATTTCGTTGAAAAAAATTAGGCCTGTTCGTTGATAAATAGCCCAAATTTTTTTTTTAATTGAGCCTATTCGTTGAAGAATAGAAAAACTCTGAATTTGTTTACAAAAATTGTTTAAATAATTAAAAATGCTTCCAAATTTGCTAAGTATCATATCAAAAAGTCACCGGAGAAGCATTCTTAGTTTATTTCGTTAAAAAAATTAGGCCTGTTCGTTGATAAATAGCCAAACTGTGATTTTTTTTTAAATTGCCAAATAGCATCATCTTTCAAGTAACAGTAATAAAACTTTTATTTCTCACACATTCCATACAAAAACTCAGTATTTCAATTAATAAACATTCCCAATCCCGAAAAGAACTTTTGATCAATAATTTGTTTATAACATAATAAACAATTTTTTTAATCATTCTTAGCGACTGGAAATTATTCACAGATGGTTTCAGCACAGATATAAAACCTTTTTTTGATAAATCTGAAAATAAAAAAAAAATACTTCTGAAAAGTTCAACAAAAATGTAAAGTTGGTTTTTAGAGAAAAAATTAACCAAATTTATTATCAAAAATCCAAACACACAAATTTTCCGAAAAGCCTCATGGTAGATTATGATCGCACAGCAGAACGAGTTCATTGAAAGCAAAACCAACACATACGCAGTAGAAGTGACTCGAATCTACGAGCCCAAGCCTAGAACTACTAAGTAACCCGTGACAGAACTGACACAAAGCTGCTTTCAAAGATAGGATACCACTACAGCATCTGATGTCTTCTTTGAAATATTGGAAAAGGTCTCAGTTAAAACGAAGACTTGGATATTCTGGCCCTCGCGAGAATGTGTTAAAACACTAGAGTTGAAAGAAGATACTGACAATATCATCCGCCTCAAGGAGTTTTGCGACAGCCTCATAAAATCTCAGGGGGAGTGCCCATCAGTCACTGCCGAAGAGGTGAAAAAAGCACTTCGAGGCACGAAGAACTTTTCCGGTGCTGGACCAGATTGTATCAAGAACTTTTGGTGGAAGAAGTTTACTTCTATACACCAACATTTGGCCCGCATATTCACCTCATATTTACAGTCGGAGACGCCCACTCAGCAGTAGCTGGTGTTAGGACGCACTATACTTCTACCGAAAAAAGGCAACTTGTCCAGACCAGAGAATTATAGACCAATAACTTGTTTGAACACACTGTATAAGATCTTTACAGCTGTCCTAAACAACAGGATTTTTCGACGGATTGAGCCTGTAAGGCGAGAGATGTACGAACAACGAGACTCGAAAAAAGGTGTAGCAGGCTGTCGAGAGAACCTGCCGATTGACAGGTATGTCTGTAAAGATGCTACAGTCCATCAGCGCGTCCTGTCAATGGCCTGGATTGACTACCGGAAAGCTTTCGATTCAACCTCTCATAGACTTATCATCTGTCTGTTGGAAAGCTTGAAGGTACATCCACACATAGTGAGATGCATAGAGAGATTGATGCCTCTTTGGAAAACTAGATTTACCATGTCATCTAGGAATCATCGTCTGACGACAAAACAAGGTAACCTTCCAGAGGGGCGTCTTTCAAGGGGATAGTAAGAGCCCTTTGCTTTTTTGCATCACACTTCTGCCTCTATCTCTCGCACTACGAAATTCTCCTGGATACCTCTGTGGCGACACTAATCAGCTTGAGCAAAAGGTCACTCATGTGTTTTACGTGGATGACCTAAAGATCTATGCCGCTGGTGAAAGCAAACTTCAAACTGCTATAAATATCGTCAAGAACTACACAGGAGAGATTGGGATGGACTTTGGTTTGGACAAGTGTGCCAAAATTCATTTGAAGAAAGGAAAGATTACTGGCGTTCCCAAGGACCCTGAGCTTGTAGATATAAGTGTTATTAGACATCTTAACACTGGAGAGACCTATACATACCTGGGCGTGCCTCAAAGCCGCATTCAGGACGCAACATCAGTGAAGGAGTCTCTCCAAAGCAGATACAAGCATCTTCTTAGACAGATTTGGTCTTCCAATCTGTCGGCGTTGAACAAGGTATCTGCGACTAACATGCTTGCCGTCCCGGTTCTACTCTACTCGTTTGGGGTGGTTCAATGGAAGAAGAACGAGCTTAAGGCCCTTGCTGTCACCACGCGTAAGATCATGCATATGCATAAAAGCTTGCATATCAATTTGTCAGTTCCGAGATTATACATTTCACGCCGTCAAGGCGGACGGGGACATCTGAATCTCCAATGTCTTCATAACCGAATTGTTTTGAGTACAGCTCACATCGTTGCGAATGGCAGAGATCCTCTCCTAAAGATGGTCAGAAACCACGAGATGATTGGCGAAGGAGCGTTCCTGTACAAAGCCGCGGAGCAAGCTGCCGAGACCCTTGGCCTGAATTTTAACATCAGAAGTGAGGAAAGTGCATTACTCCATCTAGATGCTTCACGTCTAAAAGCCGAAGTAAAGAAAGCACAGGTTGGAAAATTTCGCCAAGAGCTACTCGACAAGCATATGCACGGAAACTTTCACAGAAATGTAGAAAAATAGTCCTGGTCGAAGGAGCAAACTTTTGCTTTCCTCAAATCATCAGGGCTCAATTCAGGTACAGAGGGCTTTATTTTCGCATGCCAGGACGGTGTCATCTCCACCTTAGCATACCGTCACCGCATTTTGTGTCGAGAAGTTCCCAGTGATAGGTGCAGAGCGTGTCATGCACACGCTGAGTACCTAGAACACATACTATCGGGGTGTCCGACCCATGCAGGAACAACATATATCTATAGACATAATGCGGCCCTAAGAGTACTTTATTACCACTTTTGTCGCTCTTACGGTGTTGGTCGCGACCCTGCCCTGCCGAAGGCTCCAAGGGATATAGAGTCAATTGTCCGAAACAAGAAGTGCCAGATTTTCTGGAACTACGATTTTCGGGCAGCAGTCTCCGTTGCACACTCGACGCCTTACATTGTTCTCCAAGACTTCGAGAAACGAACTATATTCGTGATCGAATTCTCGGCTCCGTCCGCATACAACATCACTGCAAAGGAGAAAGAAAAAGAGGAGAGGTATCAAGACCTTAAAAGAGAGCTGCAACGACTGTACCCAAAATATTCGGTACGAGTAATTGTCCTTGTGATAGGTGCTCTCGGAGGTGCTAAATTATCACTGGTTCGTAACCTTAAAGCCATACCCGCGTGCCAAGAATATGCAAAGGCACTTGCGAGATGGATGCAGAAAGCTTTCATCCTTGGGTCGCTTCGTGTCCTCAAGACACACGAAGGTTTCGCCGGCTTGTCGTTGTGATTTCGTCGTGCCCTGTGACCACCCATCTCACGGATGTGAGACGTGGCCATAGGTGTGTTAGGTGCCATAGGTGTGGGGGCTATTGACATTTTTTTTTATGGCAGTGGCTCTTAGTGGTACCCTGCGGTGGTTGTTTAACTTTTATTTTGATTATATATATTCTATTATAAAAGAGAGGTTGCGATTATATCTCGAAAACTGAAGCCGATTCTCTCTTCACCTATTGGTTGGTTAAGAACAGAGCTGCGTATTATGAACCAAGGCATGAGCACTATTCATGTGCACATTGATGATTGATTATAGCTGACGATATGGTCGTAAGAACTCATCGCATGGGGGGAGGTGTCTCCAGTCTAAAAGGGGAAAACCAGCTGGATGATGGTGGCTAAGAATTTGAGGCGTTGTGCCTGCTATGTACGTTCCCCCCTTACCGATTGAGGGTGACACCGCGAGCCACTCACGTTGAGTCTATGAGTTCTTACGCCCTTACGTCTTATGGTTGATTCCCGAGTCCTTCGTTTGGTGGTGATGAATGCCAGGGATACAAGTCGAGTCCGGAGTTTGAATTGTACAATTTTTACTGACTCTTAATCCATTTAAAATTAAACAATTTACATATTTTAAAATCAAATATTGAAGTTTTAAAAAATGTAAGTCGTCAGTACTTGAAGAAATGAAAACGTTCAATTTAATTAAATTTCAAGTTTTTGTAAAATATTGTTTCAGTCTACAATGTTTCAATTTTTATCCATTACGTGTCAAACTCAAAAACAATTATTATTTAAGGCCATGTTATACATTAGTCACGTGACCCAGCCAGTCCTGAGATCGATATTTTTTGTCCCATATTTAATAATAAAAGTTAAAATAAAGCGGAAAAAATTTGAGAAAATATTAATAAATATATAAGGACAGTGTGTGGTAAAGCATAGAGTTGAGGAAGAAAAAATAGTTATTATTGGAATAACAAATATCGACCGGCACATTGGGGCATTACGGTAGAAATTTAACTTATTTTTTCGGTCGGTATGGAAGAATATCCGCTGTTGGTAACTTCTTATATTTTTTCTTTATTCATAACATTTTTTTCTTCAAAATTTCGAGCCAAATGTTGTATACAAACGCAGATTACTGTTTCCTGATGCATTCCCCAAAGTTTCAACTCGATATCTCATTTTGTGTGGACATGAGTTGTTGCACAAAAAATGCCGATATTGATCCGGTTTGAATTTCTTCAAAAAAATTTTTTTTCTAAATTTCGAGCCAAATTTTGTATACAAACGTAGATTATTGTTTCCTGAGGCTTTCCTCAAAAATTTCAACTCGATATCTCATTCGGTGTAGACGTGAGTTGTTGCAAAAAAAAATTATCGATAATTCAGGTCACGTGACTCATGTATAACATGGCCTTAATTGGTAGTAATAATAGTATCTTCATATAAAATGAGCAATTACAAAATCAAAATATGTAAAATTTGAACGTTAAAATTTCAATTCTTTTATTTAAAAACAATTTCATTTGTAAATAACTTCAAGATATATTGAGAAGTTTAAAAAAAAATTACCCTTTTGAGAAGTACGAAATATTTCATAATACTGAAAAGGGTTTATTATGATTCCTAAGAAAATTGATAATGAACACAATTATCAAAACATACTCTCGAAGATTCTATAAGCAGTAAAAAAATGTTATGAAAATTTTAATTGATTTTATTAAATATGTAAAAGTTATGAAAAACTTTCTAAAATAATGTATTGTATTGTATATTTATTATACTCTCTCCCTTTTACGGGTTTGAGAGTCTTCAAAAAAACCAATACACAGCTTCTCCTCAAAAACTTCTTACCCTAACTTAACCTACTGCGGAAACGGAGGCCCTACCTCTAACCTACTTCATCCTCTTTACTATGCTATTTCCTACTCTACATTCACAAAAGCTCTCTTTACCCTAACTGTCATACTGTCCAATTAAAAGTTTCTAAACTCAGCTTATTGCCTCTAACTCCTTTCCCTTTCTTCGCTCTTTCCTCTTTACCTCTCACCTCCTAATCTGTCCAAAAAACAAACATTTTTCCTTCCTTCCCGCTTTTCCCTCCTAGATGCACATCACATCTTAACCCACTCCAAAACAAACATTTTTCCTTCCTTCCCGCACTTCACTCCCAGGTGTACATCAAATATTATCCCATACTTCGCTCCATTCCCCTTCCACACATACTCTCACCATAACCCCCAACCACCTTGCTCTGCTTTTCACTTTAACTTTTTCACCATACTCTGCTTCTTCCTTCTCATCTTTTCCTAGTGGTCCTCTTCTTTCTTCTCTAGCCGAATCACCTCCATTCTGCCTTCCTTCTCGTTCCATTTCCAAATTGTCTCCCCTACTTTCGCTTTCATATATTTTAACTGCACCTCGGCGCCTGCCCGTTCCAGCCTCTCCTTCTCTCTTCGAAGCCAATCTTCCACCAACTCCTCTCTCTCTGTCCAATCTTCCTCAATCCACATTCCAGAGTTTTTGAGTTTAACCCTACCTTCCAGTAGCTCCGTTTTATTCTCCATCGACTTTAGCTTGAGCATTACTCCCCCATCAATCTTCCATGACTGCTCAACTCTTGCCACCCTCTGTGTCCATGCCGCCAGGCTCCCCACTACGCTCACTATCTCGCATTCGTCTCCGCTGATCCCCAGCACCTTTAAGTTTCTCCTTCTCGTCGCTCTGTCCTCCTTCTCCACGACCCACAATTCCTTCGTCTTGGCGCTTTCTTTTTTCCCTTGGCGCTTTCTTCCAGGTGCTCTCATTTTCCTCCGTCTGGCAACTCGCATCTTCAACTTTTGTCTCACTTCCCCTTGTAGACTGCTCTCCCTCTTTCCTTGGCTCCGCTAAGTTCTTCTTCTCCATAACTCCTTCCATCTTCTCAGTGAGCTCCTGGATTCTTATACGCATCTTCACCATCTCCTCCATTAAAATCTCCCTTTCTCTCTTGTTCTGGAGGTTCTCTCGCTCCCTCTCTTTCTCCCATTCCACTTTTATCACCTCCCACCAAGCCTCGATCTTCCTTTTCCTTTTCTCTCCGTCTCCACTCATCTCGCTGTTCAGCTGTTGCTAAAAACACTGGCTCTCTGCACACTTTCTCACTCTTCCTGTCCGCTGCGACTTCTCTTTCCCTCTCTCTTCTTCTCCACCGCTGCAAACACCACTGTAGTCGAACTACCTTCTCGTCACAGCTGACGCTCTCTCTCTCTCTCTCTCCACGCAAGCCCTCAGCGCCTTTTCTCCTTGTCCTCCCGGTTCGACCCCTAGCCTCCAAACTGACACGTGCTAATTTTCACTTTGCTCCTTACACCTTCTCCATGGATTCCACATCTACACATTCACTTCCACCTTTTTCCTACCACTTCATCTCCTTTTTCTTCACTTCACTAGTACTCTACTACTCTCATTGCCGTCTTTTTCGTGCCACAATGCCTCACCGATCTCACGCACGTCCACTCGTCTCAATTTCTAAAATAATGAAAAATGTATAAATATTTCAAAAAGTCTAAAACAAAATGTAGATTTTTGAACATTTTGAAATTCATTTAAAAACATTTTTATGAATTTTAAATGATCTTAAAATAATACGGTATTTTCACATTCCTCCAAAACAAATTTTCATCATTTTCCAATCTAAACAAATTTTAAAATAATTCTTAAAAATATATTGAAAAACAAAATTTGCATACATAAATAACAATTGAACAATTATTGATTTTGAATTAATTATAATTAAAATAATATAACTTCTCAATTGGAAATTATTCACTTTGAAGAGAAAAAATTTAATAGTCAAACTTTTAATGTTCATAGCTTAAAAATGATTAAAATTATATAAAATTAAATTTTGAAAATTCATTTAACTGCACAGTTGAAATAGATTCAATTTTATACATGTAGATTATGCAATACTTTCACACAATTTTTTTTAAACAAAATTTAAACCTGAGTTCTAACTATAATTACAATTCAAATACTTTAGTCCTCAACAGTTATAATTTGTTAACACTTAGCTACCACACCTTTCTGAAATCATATGATATGATATGATTTGACATAATATCTTAAAATAATTACAAAATCAAAATATATACAATTCGAACGTTACAATTTTAATTCTTTTATTTAAAAACAATTTAATTTGTAAATAACTTTAAGATATATTGAGAAGTTTTTAAAAAATTAACTTTTCACAAGTACGAAATATTTCATAATACTGAAAAGTGTTTATTATGATTCCTAAGAAAATTGATAATTAACACAATTATCAAAACATACTTTCGAAGATTTTATAAGCCATTTTTTTCTATTTCAAAATATTGTAAAAAAATTTTATGAAAAATTTGATTGATTTTATTAAATATGTACAGGTTATGGAAAAATTTCTGAAATAATAAAAAATGTATAAATATTTCAAGAAGTCTAAAACAAAATGTAGATTTTTGAAAATTTTGAAATTTAATTTAAAACATTTTTATGAATTTCACATAATCTTAAAATAATTACAACATCAAAATAGCTACAATTTGAACGTTAAAATTTTAATTCTTCTATTTAAAAACAATTTAATTTGTAAACAACTTTAAGATATATTGAGAAGTTTTTAAAAAATTAACTTTTCAAAAGTACGAAATATTTCATAATACCGAAAAGTGTTTATTATGATTCCTAAGAAAATTGATAATTAACACAATTATCAAAACATACTTTCGAAGATTTTATAGGCAATTTTTTTCTATTTCAAAATATTCTAAAAAAATTGTATGCAAAATTTGATTGATTTTATTAAATGTGTACAAGTTATGGAAAAATTTCTAAAGTAATAAAAAATTTATAAATATTTCAGAAAGTCTAAAACAAAATGTAGATTTTTGAACATTTTGAAATTTAATTTAAATCATTTTTATGAATTTCACATCATCTTGAAATAATTACAAAATCAAAATATCTACAATTCGAACGTTACAATTTTAATTCTTTTATTTAAAAAGAATTTAATTTGTAAATAACTTTAAGATATATTGAGAAGTTTTAACAAAATTACCTCTTTAAGAAGTACGAAATATTTCATCCTACTGAAAAGTGTTTATCATGATTCCTAAGAAAATTGATAATTAACACAATTTTGTAAGAAAAATTTTAGAAACACAATATCATCAAGTCAATCTGTGCAAAAATTCTATTTTTGAACAAAAAGGCTCAGAAACATTATGAATCCAAAAAGCAGTTATTTTGAAAAAACATATTCGAAAAGTTCAAAATATGCAAAAAGAATTGCATAGAAAGGCCTCAAAATATGTTTCCAAACAACGTTTTGATCGGCTCGTTAGAGACAAGTATATAACAAGATGAAAAAAGAGGGAGAGAATTGGAAAAGAGACAACCAAGCCATCCTTACTCTCATTTCCTTTCTCTTTCTCCGTCTTTTTTATACTACTTTTGGAACCAACATGTTTCGAGATTATTTAAATCTCCTCATCAGGGTATATTTTAATAGGATACTACGAAAAATTATTTCTATCATATGCTTTATATTAATAATGTATGTATATATGAGACTGAAATTTCTTATCGTACTGTTATTTACATTATTTTTCATTTTTTAATTTTTTGATGAAAATTTAACTTTCAATTTTCGGTTTAGGTGTCAATCCTTAATATTTCAAAATCATTTTTGTACTTTAATACTTTTTTTTTTTTTTTAATTTCCAATTAACTGAAAAATTGAATTAACATTAAGTTCCAATGTTTCATATATAAATTCGATAAAAGTATCAAAGGCTTTGTTATCTCTCCAAAGGTCTCATTCAAAATTGATTTCATTGATGCCCTCTCTCTTTATATGTAACAATTTCACATATTAACTCTTTCTTTGCCCCTCATTTTGTCAAATTCTCGCGAAATCATGAAAAAATGTTAAAATTTCTGAAGAAAAAAAAAAAAAAAAAGAAAAAAGAAAATTTTCGTTTTCACACAAGATCAAAACATACTCTGTAAGATTTTATAAGCAATTTTTTTCTATTTCAAAATATTGTAAAAAAAATTTATGAAAAATTTGATTGATTTTATTAAATATATACAAGTTATGGAAAAATTTCTAAAATAATAAAAAATGTATGAATCTTTCAAATAGCCTAAAACGTTTTGGATGAAAATTCAAAAAGTTAGAGCCTTTTCAGAAATTTTGAGACCAACGCATGTTATGAGAAAAAAGTCAGGAGGAGAAAAACATTGCTTTTTGATCACCCTACAAGATTTTTATAACAACTTTTTGAATTTTCGTGAAAAATCGAAAATTCAAACTTTGATCACACAAAAAAAATAATGAAAAATAAAAAATTCCATTTTCCGGTTAAACTATATGTATGTATACCATTAAGCCACTTCACTTTCGGGGTAGGCGTGACACTACCCGATTCAGGTAGTGTTTCTAGGTGGATAGTTTCTTGTAGTAAATAACTACAAGTGTGGACTCACCACACACACGACACGCCAACAGCACGCAGTTAGTAGTTTTCCCGAACGGTCACCAATCCAAGTACTAACCGCGCCCAAGACTGCTTAACTTCACTGATCTAACGAGAACTGGTTTTTTCAGCGTGGTATAATATATAATATACGAAAAAGATGAGAAAACGAAAATTGTGCTTTTAATAAAAGATCTAAACATTTTTTGATAATCACTTTTTAATCGGAGGTGTCCATTTTGTTCAACTTCGCAAAAAGCAGCATTGAAAAGAAAAATTAAATTTTTAGACAAACAACACAAGCTACGAAAAAAATAATCAGAAAAAAGTTATTCACTCAAAAAAGAGCTACAAGCCTGTGTTCAATTATTTTTTGAAGGATGCGTTCTAAGGAAAATAATGTATTTTGTAATGACATTCCCCTTTAGAAGATTCTTCGTTATTAACTTTCAACATTCATACAAGAAAAATTCACATAGGCGCGCGCATGACGATCTAGTATATACATAGACAGGGTGTCCCAGTACTCAACAAACATTTTTGTATTTTTGAATTCTAACAAAAAAATGGCGTTGAAAATAACTATGAAAAAATTTGGCTAAAGTTAATAATTACCGAGCAATGAACAATTAAAGATCAACCAATCATTACCACGCGTTAGAAGGTCGACAGTCCATGTGCCATCGACAAGAGTGTGTGCATAACTCAGTTCGTATAATTTCTCCTCAGTTCGTATAATTTCTCCTCCGTTCGCTTTTCCAGTAGGTTGTGACTCTCTGGTGTAACTTCACACGTCAACGAGATACAAAAATGTAGAAAAATATTTCCCACAATCAACCAAATTCGACAACATTCTCATGAGTTCTATGAATTCGCTTGAATTTTGTAGAATTTTCGAGAACTCAGTGGAATTCTCCTGAATTCTGAAGAATTCTCTTGAATTCAGCAGAATTTTCTTAAAATCAGCAAAATTCTCTCTAACTCTGTATAATTCTTTTGATTTCAGCAAAATTCTTTTGCATTCAGTGAAATTCTCTTGAATTCTATATCATTCTTTTGAATTCTCTTCAATTATGTAAAATCCTCTTCAATTTAGTAAAATTCTCTTCGGTTTGACAGAATTCTCTTGAAATCAGCAAAATTGTTTTGAAATCAGTGAAATTCTCTTGAATTCAGTAGAATTTTCTTAAATTAGCGAAATTATCTTGAAATCAGCAGCATCTTTCAAGTTCCGTAGAATTCTCTTTTCAAGAATATTCTGCTAAATTCGAAAGGAAACAGGATAATTTGACTAAATTAAAGAGAATCCTGCCAAACTTAGGAGAATTCTACTGAATTTAAGAGAATTAAACCAAGTTTAAGAGAATTTTACATATTTTAATAGAATTTTACTAAATTCAGAAGAATTCTACATTATTCAAGAGAATGCTATTGATCTAAAGAGAATACTGCCGAACGTTAGAGAATTCTGCTGAATTGAAAAGAGTTCTGCCGAGCTCAAAAGAATGCTACTGAATTCAAGAGAATTTTACATAATTCAAAAGAATTCTGCTGAAATCAAAAGAATTCTACAGAGTTAGAGAGAATTTCGCTGATTTTAAGAAAATTCTGCTGAATTCAAGAGAATTCTTCAGAATTCAGGAGAATTCCACTGAGTTCTCAAAAAATCTACAAAATTCAAGGGCAATTTACAGAGTTCATGAGAATGCTGTCGAATTTCGCTAATTGTGGAAAATATTTTTTTCAATTTTTGTATCTTATTGAGGTGTAAAGTTACACAAGAGAGTCACAACCTACTGGAAAACCGAACGGAGGAGAAATTATACGAACTGAACTTGTTTATGCACACACTCTTATCGATGGCACATGGACTGTCGACCTTCTAACGCGTGCTTCTGATGGTTAATCTTGAATTGTCAATAACTCGGTAATTATCAACTCTATATTGTAATTATCTCTATATTGTTCGAAATTCTGTGAATTATTTTGAACTCTGTGAATTCTTTTGCGTTCTTTGAATTCTTCTGAATTCTCTAAATTTCTCACAAACAATTAAATTATCTTCAATTCTTTGATTTTCTTATTTTAATTGTAATTCAATTGTAATTAGCCAGTTAATCGTACCTCACTGGGACACGCATGTACGAAAAATTTTCAACATATTTTTTTCCTTGGGTGCAGTTTTAACTATGCACACACTATTAAAGAATAATTTTGGAACAAAATCCTTACTGATATGTTTTATTTTACACCACCAGTTTTCACTAATTAGCGAACTTAATTAAAACCATCATCAAATTTAGTCGATCAGGATGAAAATAACACCAAAAAGAATTATCTTGGAAATTTTTGATACAATTTTGCTTCCTCATAGAGGAAGCTTTGTAATGGTGACATTTTTCAAATTTTTTAAATTCATTTAATTGAACCCTCCCTAATTTAAAAATGTCTAATACAATGTTCTAAGCAATTGTCCGGATGTGTGTGTATGTGGATGTGTGGATGTATGGATGTGTGGATGTGTTGATGTATGGATGTGTGGATGTGTGGATGTCACGCTTTTTTGTGAACACGATAACTAGAAAACGGTGTCAGATACATTGATGAAATTTGGAGAGCTTATTTTCCTCACTAATATCTTGAAACTGACCGAAGGATTTCAAAAAATATTTAATGCACTTTTTTTCTAGCACTCAATAATATTTTAAAAATCGGTTTTTTATAGCAAAACTTTTTTCATTAGCATAATTCAAAGTTGATGCAAGAATGTGAACACTCTAAAAACAGACTATTGACTGTCAAACGATTCCATTTACTATTAAAGGATTTTCCATTCAAAATTGGCATAAGAGGAAATCCTTTCATAGTTAAAGGATTGTCGTTTCAAATGATATCCTTTACCTATGAGAGGATTTCCTTTGATCTTGAAGTAAAATCTGTTTTCGGACAGAAGAAAGAATAATTTGAACGTTAAGTGAAAACTTGTTGCCTGGTATTACGTGCAAGAAATGTACAAAAACATCATTTCGCACGTTTTCTTACTCACTTTTTCAATTAATGAATAAATCGTGCAGTGAAAAATTCACTCGTGCGTGGGCGCAGTTTCTCCGCTAGCCAACAAATGAAATCCTCTAATAGTTAAAGGAATTCTTTTCAAAGTCAAAAGAAATCGTTCATCAGTAAAACTACTTCCGTTTTGCATTTAACGGATATGTCTTTGAACAGTGAAACAATTCTATTGATGGACAAAAGAAATCTGCTTAATTTCAAAGGACGCATTTTGAAAGGAACGTAATTTTACTGTTAATAGACTTTTTCTTAGAGTGAAAGATTCATTGGTTCGGGGCGAATCTATTGACCTATAATATTAATACATTTTATTGAAGAGTAGGGAAGTTGTGGTAATGTATATATTTTGAAAATCGGTTTTTTATAGTAAAACTTTCTTCACTAGCATAATTCACAGTTGATGCAAGGATATAAAAGATTCGTTGGTTCGAAACGAATCCATTGACCTATAATAATAATGCATTTTATCAAAGAGTAGGGAAGTTATGGTAATTTATATATTTTGAAAATCGTTTTTTTATAGTAAAACTGTTTTCATTACCATAATTCAAAGTTGATGCAAGAACAGAAAATATGTGTTGATTCGAGATCAACGGACTGACCTATAATATTAAGACATTTTATTGAAGACTATGGAAATTGTGAAATTGCATAATATTTGAAAACACGGTTTTTCATAGTAAAACTTCTTTTCAGTAACATAATTCAAAATTGATGCAAGAACGGAAAAAATCTCTTGATTCAAGGCAAATTGATTGATCTATAATAATAATAATAATAATAACAATACACTTTATTGAAGATTAGGGAATTTCTGCTCATTTATAATATCTGAATCATCAGGTTCAAACAGAAAAACTTTTTTCATCGACATAATTTGAAGTTGATGCATGAATAGAAAAGACTTTTTGATCATAAATTTTCAAATAGAGTAATATTATGACAAGTTTTGTGAAGAAATCGTAAAGCTGGGAAAGGGATAGGGTGCGACAGAACTTTTCCTTTCCCTTTTCCAGCTCAAAAAATTATTATTTCGAACCCAAGATTTGATTTGTCTGATTTGTCTTGTTATTTAAAACATTTTTGTATTATTCTGCGATTTTTCATTTTTGGTAAATTTCTATTTTTAAATTGAGCAAAATGAAGACTTCGGTTTGCCTATTATTGAAAAAAATAACTAATGCTTCCTCTATGAGGAAGCAAATACATTTGCTATCGGGAAGCAAAGTGCTCGTGAAATGAGCACCATATAATTATAAATACAAACAAAGTGGGAACACTCGAGATCGAATTCACAGCTAGTTTGGTATGTAATATAAAAAAAATATGATTTATAGATACTCAATCGAAAAACTATCGCAACACCTTTTGATGCTTTAATCGAAATTTTAATCGAGTCATACAGTTTCGTTTCTTACTTCCTAAAATAATCAAAAGTTGTTGCGTAAGTTATGAACATTTAGACATTTTTTAAATCCACGCAAGTCTTTACTGACTGAACAAGATTCACATTCTTCGCTTCGAAAATGAAAAAGTACCAAAAACATTTTGAAACCCTCATTTTAATCCCGTGATCGAGTTTGGTACAACGAGTTTCGTCATTTTTAATCATTTAGCCATTTTTTAAAAGCACTTGACGGTTTAGCGTCATGATTAAGACTCCCTTTGTTGCCTTCTTTAATCGAAAAACTACTTTTTTCACTTAATAAGAGTCTGTCGTCAAAGTAAAAACTTCTCTATTTACTTCCCTTATTAAAAAACTACTACCATTAGTTTCCAAAAAACGAGGCGTAAGTTTAGATAATTCACAAATCGGCTTTGACTTTTTTAAATAATAAGTATGAGTTTATCGACAAATCAAAATCTTGTCTGTTTATATTTCTTATCGAAAAACAACCCAAACAACTTTTAAAACATCAATCATGCGAGAGGAAGTGATGCATTATTATTTACACAAAGCCAGGAGAAGTTTTAATAATTGGTAGCTTTACTGATTTTTGTCCACTTTTTAATTAAATACATAAGAGTTTGACGTAAAAGTAGAAACTTCTCTTCAATCGTCTTGCCTGATTCGAAAAGAACCCAAACATGTTTAAAGATAACAATTTCCACCATGCAACAAGGAGCAATAAATTATTTTCTGAAAATCATGAGAAGTGTAAATAATTTCCACAGGGTTCAGAGCGCAAAAGGAGCTCAAAAAAGGGGAAATAGGGTAATTTTATCAAGAAAAAGGAGGAAAATAGGGGAAAGTTTACACATTTATTTTTACATGTCGAAAAGAAAAAACAATCTTTTTATAACAAATGTTATTTTTTTTCAATTTTCAATGATTCCTCAACGATTTCTGCCATCAAAAAATTTATTTGGAAAAATTGGATACTTTCGATGTAAATTTAAAACTACTCTCTTCAGTAGAGCGAAGTAAAAATACTGAAATTAATCGAATCGTTTGAGCTAAGGGATCAAAATTTGTGGGTCGACATCCAAAATAAGTGAAGAAACAAATTTTTTAATCGGTAAATATCTTCGGTTTTCTTTTTGAAATTTACAATTAATAATTGTAATAAATCAAAAAAAAATTTGCCTTATTAAATTTTTTGTTAAACGTACTAAAACATGTTTTTTGGATTGATTCGAACCTCAAATTTCTTCATCTTGAACCATAAAAACATATTATTTTTTATTCATGGGAAACATTTTTTTCGTGATGTTTATAACGTTCCAAAATCGCAAAAAAGATATGAAATCCCAAAAAGCCTAACTCACAACACAATTTTTTTCCGAAAAAACGAAATAAAAAAAGGTTTCTTTGGTTCAAGCTGAATAAATTTCAGGTCCGACATATTCAACTTTTTTTAAATGTGTGCATATGACTCAATAAAAAAACATGTTTTTGCACATTTTCAAAAAAACTGTAACCGAGCAAGAGATTTTTTTCTCAATTTCGCAATTTGAAATTTTAAACAAATGAGATCATTTTTGAATAAAATAGTTCAATTGTGGATTTTCAAAAAATTAATTTTCCGTTGAAAAAACTGAATTTTCACCCAAATTGTTGAATGTTGAAGCTTAAAAGAATAATTTTCTACAATGCAGTTGATTTTTCAACACAAACATATAAATTTTCAATTAAAAAGTTAGTTTTCAACCAAAAATTAAAATTATTAGTTAAAAAACCTAGTTTTTAACAAACAAAAAAAAACTTCAACTGAAATGATGAATTTTTACCAAAGTAGTTCAAAATTCGACCAATTAGTTGAAGTCTCTACCAAACTATTGAATTTTCCAGAGAAAATCCAAATTTCCTACAAAACAGTTGAATCTTTAATCCGGAATCACAAATTTTCAACAAGAGTTCAGTTTCCGACCAAAAAAGATTTTTTAGACAATAAAGAAAAAAAATTCCAAAATAAAAAAGATCAATTTTGAACCAAAAATGGAATCGCAACATTTTCATTTGAAGAAACTAATTCTCAAACAAAAAAAAACTAGTTTTCTGCCAAATTATTGAATTTTTGAGCAAAAAAAAAGAACTTTCTACTTCTATTTTCAACCAAAAAGACAGCTTTTCAACAAAATAATTATATTTGGAACCAAATAGTTAAATTTTTAACCAACTTTCCAACAGAAAATTTCAATTTTAATTTTAATTAAAGTATTTAACTATGTACATTTCAACTAAAATGTGTTACTTTGCTAATACTTGTTTGAAAAGTACTGTATATTTTGTGAATTTTCTAATTTTATATTAGATAATAACTTCTGTCTCCAGTTTTCACATTTTCAACTTGCTTTAAAATGTTTCATCTTGAAATTTTTTTTTAAGAGCACTTAGTTTTAATGGTCTGCACTTGAAACGCGTACCTTATTTATTCATAAATAATTTATTTTAATGCTATAATTGCTCTAATCATTATTCAGTAATGTATACAATTTCAAATATCGTATATTTAAAGAGAAAAGGGGAAAATGAGGAAGTTTCTTGAGAATAGGGGAAAAAAGGTGAATTTCAAGAAAAAAGGGGAAACTAAGTAAAAAAGGGGAAGACTGTGCACCCTGTTTCTCAAGCATAAGTGATATTTGGCCAATTTTTAAAAATAGGTAAGAGCTTATCCTTAAAAGAAGACCTTGTCTCATCTCTTTGCTAATCGAGAAACCACCAAAAATCTTCTACAACTTAAATTTCAATCATGCAACTGAAAGTGATGCATTATTCTTAGAAAGCGAAGAGACCTTGTCTGTTGTCTTTCTTGTTTGAAAAACTACCCAAAACATTTTTAAAGCATTAAATTCCATCATGCCACCGAAATTAATGTTTCATTTTCGGAAAATCATGAGAAGCGTAAATAATTTCTACCTTTGATGGCATTTAGTATATTTTTAAGAATAGGTAAGTGTTTTTCGAAAAAATGAGACCTTGTCTGTTGCATTTCCTGATGGGAAACCTATGAAACAAATTTTTTGTACTTGAATTTCTATTACACGAATGGAAGTATTGCATTATGTCTGTAAAATAATAGGGAGTTTCAATAATTCCCAACTTTGCTCACCTTTGGCCACTTTTTTAAAATTCATGAGAGTTTTTCGTTAAGCTGAGAACCTATCTATTCTTGTTAAAAAAAATATGCCGAAACTTTTAAGACATCATTTCCAAACACGTCACCGAAAGCAATGCATTACTTTCCGAAAATCATGAGAATTGTGAATAATTTCGAACTTCGGTGGGACTTGGCCTTTTTTTAAACATACGTCAGTGTTTTTCGCCAAAGTAACACCTTTTCAATTGTATTTCTTAATCGAAAAACTATCAAAAATACTTTTTAAACATCATTCATGCAACTGGAAGTGATGCATTATTTTTAGAAAGCGAGGAGAAGTTTGAATAATTCCAAACTTTGCTGACATTTGACATCTTTTTTGAAACTTATGAGAGTTTGTCGCCCAAATAAGACCATGTCTATTGTCTTCCCTGGTGTAAAAACTACCCAACAAATTTTGAACCCTTAGCTGTCACACTCCCTGGAATCACATAATTGTATTAAGGGTCTGGACCCCAGTGTTGCCGCTAAGGGTTAAAGAATCGTTTCCCATCATTCCCATATTTATTTCCTGAAAATAATGTGAAGATTTAATAATTCCCAGCTTTACTGAAATTTGGCCACTTTTTTAAGTGTGATAAGAGTTTGTCGTCAAAACAAGAACCTATGTATTGTCTTCCTTGTTCAAAAAACTACGCAAAAAAGTTTTAAAGCATCAATTTCAATCATGCCACCGATGGCAATGCATTATTTTCTGAAAATCGTGAGAATTGTAAATAATTTCCAATTTCTGTAGCATTTGGCCTATTTTTAAAAATAGGTCAAAGTTTTTCGTTGAAATAACTCCTTTTCCGCTTTATTTCTTAATCGTAAAACATACGAAAAAGCTTTTAAAACATAAATTTCAATTATGCGACTGGAAGTGATCCAGTATTTTTAGAAAACGAGGAAAAGTTTCAATAGTTCCCAGCTTTGTTGATTTTTGGCACATTTTAAAAATTGGATGAGGGTTTGTCGTCAAAGCAAGACCTTTTCCGTTGTCTGCCCTGATCGAAAAACGGCCGAAAA
The DNA here is from genome assembly GCA_932178445.1 of Andricus quercusramuli. Lineage (NCBI taxonomy): Eukaryota > Metazoa > Arthropoda > Insecta > Hymenoptera > Cynipidae > Andricus > Andricus quercusramuli. Next base: position 113,468 of record CAKNXH010060429.1, read on the forward strand.
AAGTTTTAAAACATCAATTTCAATCATGCGACCGGTGGCAATGCATTATTTTCTGAAAATCATGAGAAGTGTAAATAATTTTCTACTTCGGTAGCATTTCGCCTATTTTTAAAAATTGTTAAGTTTGGTCATCAAAATGAGACCTTGCCTATTCTCTTCTCTAGTCAGAACCGACTAAATTTTAAACTATTAATTCCAATTATACCACCTTAAAACATGCATTATTTTCAGAAACTCATGAACTTGAATTCTAAAGAATTTACCGTGTATTTTATATATTTAAAATATAGGACGGAGTTCAAGCTAAACTCAAGTCGTATTGTAATGATTTCATGATAATTAAAAAACAAATAAAAACTCAGTAATATGGTGAGAATTCAAAAAATTAGAACAAATTCAAAAGCTCAGAAAATTTCATAAGAATTCATAGTATGGGGCCGTTGCATGAGTATTAGGCAATATATTTTTTAAATACTGCATAACGTTCTGAACATTTAAGAACATTCAAAAATTTTTTTGAATAATTTAGTGTCGAGAAACAAAATGTTTAAGAAAAGTATCAAAATCCCTATAAAAAAAACTGCGACCTTGAAACGTCACGCCCTGAAAACCGCGTAACCAATCAGAATAATGATACATTGACTATCGGAGTATCTAGCAGACAGCTGGCGAAAAGTCAATTGAAAATTTATAACTGAGATATTTGTTTCCTTAAAATTGTCGAAAAGCAGCAGTCAGTCGTAACCAAATCTCACTGAAAAATTACAATTTTACTTAAAATATAAAACCTAAAAAAAGATAGTAATGAAGAATATCATTCAAGTGCGTGAGAATGAGATGTTCTCAAAGATAGGCTCAAATTTTAGTCAATCATATGTTCGGAATCACGAGCACACGATAGTCGGACTTCATTCGCTTTACATTTCACAAGTATAATAATGGCAGCCTCTTAAAAGAAAATGTTTTATACCTGATTGCAACTGCAATAGCAAAGATCATCATAATCAAAATATTTATAAGGTTGCCTGTGGGCACAAAAGTGAGGAAGAAATGGGCATTTTCGCATTGTCACACTTTACAATGCCGGATTTTCGTGAAATTCTAGGCATTTTAAAAATCTTTTAAGCCCTTCTTTTTACTTTTAAAACAAATTTAAAACAATAAACCTTAAAATAGGTTATGTTTACTGTTTGCAAATTCAAGGTTCATTTGTTGGAAAAACTCTTCCGCTCACTCTACCACGTAAAAATTCCATGCATTTATCTCACTCTACAGTTTCCACTAAATCGGAAAATCTTCACGGACAGAGAAAAACTTAGAACGAGATAAATGCATGGCATAGTCACGTGGTAGAATGAGAGGAAGATATATTTTCCGCCTGCATGCAAACGAGGTGTAAGTGGACCATCAATCGCTAGCCGCCATTTTATATTCCCTCATCAACTTGACAAACCGCGCTACTCAGAATGAAGTACTTCCGATAATTCGCCCAACCAATCAGATTCTTCCGCAAAAATTCACAAAGTATACTTTTTGAACATTAAAAAAAATTTTAAACTTAATTGAAAAAAACTTTCCTTCCATAGTTACATTTTTTTTGTGTTCTTTTCATTTTACTAGGAAAAAAATATATTTGAAAACATGCAACAACCCCATTCATAGAATTTATGAGAATTCATAGAATTCACAAGAATTAAGAGAATTCAGAAGAATTCAAAGAATTGAAAAGAATTCCGAGAATTCAGAAGAATCCACAAAACGCAACAGAATTCACAGACTTCAAAGGAATTCACAGACTTCAAAAGAATTCACAGAGTTCAAAAGAATTTAGAGAAATTTAAAAAGAATTAAGAAAATGCAAAAGAATTAAGAGAATTCAAGAGATTTCCGAGTATTCAAAAGAGTTCAGAAAATTTAAAATAATTCAGACAATTTAGAAGTATTCAGAAAATTTATAAGAAATTAGGAAAATCAGGAGAATTTAGAGAATTCAAAAGATTTTGAGACTTTAAAAATAATTCATGCTAAAGATTTCAAGAGAATTAGAAAAAACTTACAAGTGAATTGTATGAATTTGTTTGAATGCTACAAAACTTAAAATGCTCGAAGGAAGTTAAATTAATTCAAAGTGTGAGGTTGCACCAATGATATTCACAACCTCCTGCAAATTTAAAATTACACGGCCTCAACTTTTTTGTGCACACACTCTCGTCAGCGACACATGCACTGTCGTCCTTCTGACGCGTGCTTCTGATTGCTTAATCTTTACTTCAGTCCTGTCCAAGTAGGGGAAAACTGCTCATTCGCCACATGTTCGAGTTAAACCACCACTTCCCTCTTCTCAGGTCCAGAGGCTTGGGGGGTGCTTGCTCTCCTGAAGTTGAATGAGTAGAGGTCGGTGGTGGCGTTACATTCCCATCTGGCAAATGAGCACTTTTCCCCTACTTGGACAGGTCTGCTTTAATTGATAATTACACGTTATTTATTAACTTGAGAACAAATTTTTTTTACTATCAATGACCCCATTTTTTGTGAGGAATTGGAAGGTATAAAAATGTACCTTGAGTACTGGGACACCCTGTATATATATATATATATATATATATATATATATATATATATATATATATATGCCTATGACCTATAGGCCTATGACAAAGCCAACGAACGCGTCCTCGGGTTGCGGATAGAGGGTCCCTGTACTAAGGGTTTCTGCTGAATATGGTTACAATAATTAAAAAGCAGTCGCGGACAATTGTTCAAGGATGGTCCGAAGGAATAACCTCTAAGCGAAGGCGAAAGAACCGTGCCGAAAGCTGAATGGCACCTGGGTGAGGTGTCTTTAACGGTGACCCTGGCATACCGGGCGACCTCTCAGAGTATCAGCCCTTGCACGCGGGGCTTTACACGCATGGACGAACCCTTTCCGTAACTGCTCGTGGGAACAACAATGAAACCACCAACACACCAAAATGTTGTAGATACAATTCAAAACGATCGAACGCGCAGAGCACTCGACAATTGGTCGGCAAACAATGATGATCATCCTAGAATTTGGGGTGCTGAAAATAATTCAGATGGAAACATGACGACGAACCGGCGAAACGCCCACATTGAGTGGACGGATTAACTTAAGAATGACGTGCTAGACTGCTACGATGCCAGTATTATCCCTGTTCGCGGAGGCTTTATGGCGCGTATGCATACTCTGTGGTGCCAGAAACACCAAGAGCTTCAATACGTTTCGCATCAGTCTTTGCGAAATCAAGCCGACTACCTCCGGAAAAATGGATATGTACGCGGAGCACTTCCTCAACCTCTGCTTGATCAAGCTGCAGATGGAAGATGAAGCGACATTAATCCCAACCGCAGAAAGTGGGCACCTTCTGAAAGATGATTGCAATTTCAGTACAAGGAGGAACATCAACATACAAGTTCCTCTTAAGCCCCAAGATCTGGCTGAAATGGATGCCTCCATTCGTGGAGATATCTCGCAAGAGTCCGACCTGTGGACCATCAATTGCTCAGTTTATGGTGATGCGAGAACTTTGGCTGATTCAAATCGAAGGCTAAAACCGACGATGGATCAAAAGACCAGAAGAACTTTGCATCAACTGAACCAGAAAATTGGATGGACTAGACAGAATGCGTCCCGTGTCCAATGTGTGATTGAATACATAACATCTGGTAGACCGTTTACGGAAACGGTTCGAAAGTTTGCCCAAGAACTAAGGATCTTGAATCACACACTAAACAAGTGAAAGCTGCTGACAATCAAGAAGCATATTGCTGACAAAATACGGCTGTTATCTACGCAAGGAGGAGAATACAGAAGAGGGCCAGATGGATCGAGGAGAATAAACAGTTTGTTGCTGACCCATCACGCCTCTTCACAGATCTCCCTGTTTTTGTAAAAATTCCACCCAAGCCCAAGGAGGTAGAGACTTTTTGGAGAGAGGTATACAAAATCCCGAAAAATCTGGAATTAAAAGAAGATACTGACAATATCATCCGCTTCAAGGAGTTTTGCGACAACCTCATAAAATCTCATAAAATCTGCTGCACCAGATTGTATCAAGAACTTTTGGGGGAAGAAGTTTACTTTTATACACCAACATTTGGCCCGAATATTCACCTCATATTTAAAGTCGGAGACGCCCATTCCGCAGTGGCTGGTGTTAGGACGCACTATACTCCTGCCGAATAAAGGCAACTTGTCCAGACCAGAGAATTACAGGCCAATAAATTGTTTGAACACACTGTATAAGATCTTTACAGCTGTCCTAAACAACAGGATTGTTCGACGAATTGAGCCTGTATGGCGAGAGATGTACGAACAACGTGGCTCGAAAAAAGGTGGAGCAGACTCTCGAGAGAACCTTCTAATTGACCGGTGTTTCTGTAAAGACGCTGCAGCCCATCAGCGTGTCCTGTCAATAGCCTGGATTGACTACCGGAAAGCTTTCGATTCAACCTCTCATAGACTTATCATCTGTCTGTTGGAAAGCTTGAAGGTACATCCACACATAGTGAGATGCATAGAGAGATTGATGCCTCTTTGGAAAACTAGATTTTCCATCTCATCTGGGAATTATCGTCTGACAACGAACAACGTCACCTTCCAGAGGGGCGTCTTTCAAGGTGATACCATGACCCCTTTGCTTTTTTGCATCACACTTCTGCCTCTATCTCTCGCACTACAAAATTGTCATGGATACCTCTGTGGCGACACTAATCAGCGCGAGCATGCGGCCACTCATGTATTTCATATCGATGACCTGCAAATTCTATGCCTCTGGTAAAAGCAAACTTCAAACTGCTATAAATATCGTCAAGAACTAAACAGGAGAGATTGAGATGGACTTTGTTTTGGACAAGTGTACCAAAATTCATCTGAAGAAAGCAAAGATTACTGGCGTTCCCAAGGACCCTGAGCTTATGAATATAAGTGTTATTAGACATCTTAATACTGGAGAGACCTATACATACCTGGGCGTGCCTCAAAGCCGCATTCAGGACGTAACATCAGTGAAGGAGTCTCTCCGAAGCAGAAACAAGCATCTTCTTCAACAGATTTGGTCTTCCAATCTGTCGGCGTTGAACACGGTATCTGCGACTAACATGGACGAAGAGCGAGCTCAAGGCCCTTGATGTCACCACACGTAAGATCATGCATATTCACAAAAGCTTGCAAATCAATTCGTCAGTTCCGCGATTATACATTTCACGCCGTCAAGGCGGACGCGGACTTTTAAACCTTCAGTGTCTTCATAAGCGAATTGTTCTAAGTACAGCTTACATCGTTGCGAATAGCAGATATCCTCTCCTAAAGATGTTCAGGAACCACGAGATGATTAGCGAAGGAGCGTTCCTTTACATAGCTGCGGAGCAAGCGTCCGAGACCCTTGGCCTGAATTTTAACATCAGAAGTGAGGAAAGTGCATTACTCCATCTAGATGCTTCACGTCTAAAAGCCGAAGTAAAGAAAGCAGAGGTTGGAAAATTTCATCAAGAGCTACTCGACAAGCATATGCATTGAAACTTTCACAGAAATGTAGAAAAACAGTCCTTGTCGAAGGAGCAATCTTTTGCTTTCCTCAAATCATCAGGACTCAATTCAGGTACAGAGGATTTTATTTTTACATGTCAGGACGGTGTCATTTCCACCCTAGCATACCGTGACCGCATTTTATGTAAAAAACTTCCCAGTGATAGGTGCAGAGCGTGTCATGCACACGCTGAGTACCGCGGTTATCGCGGTTTCCGACCCACGCAGGAACGACGTATATCTATAGACATAATGCAGCCCTAAAAGTACTTTATTACCATCTTTGTCGCTCTTGCGGTGTTGGTCGCGACCCTGCCCTGCCTAACGCTCCAAGGGATATAGAGTCAATTGTCCGAAATGAGAAGTACCAAATTTTCTGGAACTACGATTTTCGGGCAGCAGTCTCCGTTGCGCACTCGACCACTGACATTTGTTCTCCAAGACTTCGAGAAACGAACTATATTCGTGATCGAATTCTCGGCTCCGTCCGAGTACAACATCACTGCAAAGGAGAAAGAAAAAGAGGAGAGGTATCAAAACCTTGAAAGAGAGCTGCAACGACTGTACCCAAAATATTCGTTGCGAGTAATTGTGCTTGCGATAGGTGCTCTCGGAGGTGCGAAACTATCACTGCATCGTAACCTTAAAGCCATACCCGCGTGCCAAAAATATGCCAAGGCACTTTCGAGATGGATGCAGACAGCTGTCATAGGTATGTTTTACCACGGTTCTACTGGGGGCTATTGACATTTTTTAGATAGCAGTTGCTCTTAGTGGGACCCTGCGGTGGTTGTTTAACTCCTTTTTTTTTATTATATATACAGGGTGTCCCACCACATATGGACATGCCGGTACTGGGTGATAGAGGACAAAAAAAGAAACAGAAAAGTCCTATGGCAAAATTTGATCTGGGCTTTAGTTTGGGCACAGTAAAGCTTCAAAGTTGGGCATAATGAACCAATCAGAATCGAGCATTGGCAACCACTTGTTTGTCTCATAAGTGTTAAGATAGTGTACGTGCTGGCGGTTCAATTCAGCTTCCGCAAAAATTTCACATCGTTAATCTTTAATTGTTTCTACAAGACGCGAAATTCAAGCCTTTACATTTTTAAAAATTCTTAGTGTTTCTTGCAAACGTTTATTACCGTCCATAAAATAACATAACATGTGCTCAACCTAAAAAAGATTAATTTCAATTTAATACAGAACTTTCCTGACATTTCATGTATGAAAACAAACAAAGATGTTTAAAATTCAGAAGAAGAAACGAACTTTTGTTCTTCCAAGTTAATCTACAAATCTAAGACGAGAAAAAGATTTCAAACCTCAAAAAGAAATTCTCAGTGATTCGTCGCAGAAATTTTGTTACATTTTTGTTATAAAACCAACCAAATAATTTAAAACTCGAAGAAACAAAACAAACTTTTGTTATTGAAAATTAATTAGCAAGTCTACGATAAGTAATTCTTTGAGATTCATTACAATTTTTTGTGTTACATTCATTGTAACAAATTAGAAAAAAATTGAAAATGGGAAATCCAAACAAACTTTTGATCTTTAAAATTAACCAACAAGACTAAGATAAGAAAAAAACATTTTTAACACCAAAAGTAATTCTTTTGCATGCGATGCAAATTTTTTGTTACATTTATTGCTACAAAAACAATAAATAAGTCTAAAGCTGGGGAAACGAAACGAACTTTTGTTCTCTAAAACTAACCAAGTAGTCTAAGATGAGAAAACACATTTTTAACCCCCAAAAGGAATTCTCTGCGACTCGTTGCAAAATCTTTGATACATTTATTATCACAAAAACAAAATTGTAAGAAAAATTGTAAGAAAACCAACAAAAAATGGAATATGAGAAAACCAAACAAACTTTCGTTTTTGAAAATAAATCATCAAGTTAATGATAAGATAACTCATTTCAAAACCGGAAAAGTACTTCTCTGTAACTTATTACACAATTTTTGTTACATTTGGTGTACTAATAATGAAACTAAAAAATTTAAAGCTCGGGAAACAAAACGAACTTTTGTGTTTTGAAAATAATCGATAAGCTTACAATGAAAAAAACAAATTTGGAATCCCAAAAGTAATTCTTAGCGATCAATAGATCGGAACTTGTCGGTCTCAACAACTGCAGGTATATGAAATTTTCCATAAAAAGATTGAAACTGTCACTTTCTACCAGTATCTAGTGACCCGTTGGAGATAGGAAAAAATGGACCACATTTTTAGATTCGCCATCCTTAGAACATAATTATTTCAGATAAACAAACTTATTAATACATAAAAAATAAATACGATGATGATAAATAATATAAACATTCGATATAATTTAAAACGGATTAATGATGACCCTCGGGGGCCTTGATCTCCAGACATACATTTTTTTCTTAAAGTCGAATATATTAGTCTTCAAGACATCAAAAATAAGACCAAATATTTTTACCCGGGATAGATCAAAATTGATAAAACAGATGGTATGTTCTTAAAAATCACTAATCGCTAATTTTCATACATAAACAATAAGAATCCCACCTTTTAACCCGAAAGCTCTTGAACAGAAAAGCCTTAGATTTCTTTTGAGATACATTTTTTTTAATGTACCTCTCTTCCAACATAAGGCACCTTTTCCAAAAAAGTTTAATTTCTTTTTGAACTTTGTGTTTAAAAGTCAAGTATTTACTTGTTTCAAAAAATACTTATGAATAATGTTAGGGCCTGAAAACCCTATTAAATTTGTACTGGAGAAAAAATTTCGATTTCTATTAGCGGAGTTGAAAATCACCGAATGAGATCACAAAATCCAAAATTTTCATTCCCTCACCTTCGGTACACATTGATAAAGAATTTAAAACAGTCATTATTGAGGAACGGAGTATAGCGCTAGGTGTTAACGGAAAGAGTTTGGAATCATGACTTATCGAAGAACAATTCACTCATTTTAGTTCTATGAAACTGCCGCTGGAAAGCGCAGGATCAACTTTAAGCTGCCCGATCGACTCTACTGACGGAAAGGAGGAAGAAGAATCATCTTCCAGGAGACCAAAAAAGAAAAAAAGGTTCATAACTTCTCTGAGTACGCTACAGATACTTTTTTTTAACACCTTTATCCGGGTACGCCGCCCAGGCTCTGGACATTTTTTCATAGGTTTTAAATCGATGGACACGTTATCCATACTCCAGAGATACAAATTTTGAAGACGACTTTATGGGTACGCTGGTTGCAAAATGAGACTGTTATTCTTTTCAGAGTAACAATTAGAATCACTTGTACTAGCAAGACTTATTTAGGGCGAATATTTAAATCAATTTAATTTAAGAGAATGAAGTCAATTATCAATGGGACTGAAAATAATATGTAACAGATGTCAAATAAATTAGTTCTAAACGTCTGATTAGCATTTTTCAAGTGTACAAATTAGGTACTCCACAATGAACAAGTTACAATCAAAAAATTAGTTTTGTTTTCAATTAATCTTCGCCATCTGAGTTCAATACAAGCAACCGGGAAGTGAATACTCTTAGTAAAAGACAATATCATAAATTTAACGAACTCTTACAAATGATAATGATTTTCCCGTAAACTACCATCCAATTGGTCAACACTTTGCCTAAGTTTGACTGAGATTGCACAAGCTTGATTTTTTGAACGGGTACACTGCAGAAATAATGCCCTGATTATAAACTCAATAAGAATGTAAAGGACCCCGCACCAAATGTATAGTAAATGGCTTTTTGTGAAAAATTCTAAATCTAATTTTTTTTTGTATTTTCGGACCTGCGAAGCAATAACCCGAAAGAAAGAAGTAAGAAAAATGGACACTTTTTTAACAACAAATTGTCAAACTTTCAATTTTTACATGTATTTTAATAGAAAAATGCTTATATTAGTGAAAAGTTTTTTTTTCTCCTAAACTCTTTGTTAGATTTTGCTAAAAGTTTCACATTATGACTATCAGTCTCACCGAAACAAAAGGTTCATATCTAAGATCTAGAAAGATTAACGGTTTTTTGGGTATACAGCATGTTATGGGGGTGTTTTCATGCTTCAAAATCCAAGTATGGAAATCATCATTTCTTACTAATTAAAGTCACTGGAGATTTTTCATTTAACTTCTGCGGCATGTAATTTACTTTCAAATAAGTAAAGGAAGCGTGCCTAGCACGAATATTATATATGTGCATTTACTTCAGGGGTTGTTTTATCTTCCCTTGAACATTTAATCCAGAATATCGAGATTTCTTAATGACTAAAATCACAAAATGTTTTCTGATTCATCTATGAGGAAAGAAATCATATTAAAGTAAATAGGGAAGGCGTAGAACGACGAGGATGTCTTTGCATTTTTCTAGAGGGTTATCTAATCATCCCTTACTTAGAGAAGCAGAGAAATTAACTTTTCGTAAGGAATAAATCACCAAAAATCAGGCCTACAATATCAATTTAAAACATACATAATTATAGGAAGACTTACATATAGGAGGACTTGCATTATAATTTATTTTCAGAGTAGTTTAATCATCCCTTAATTATTGAAATAAAGAAAACGATATTTTATCCTGCTGAAAGAACGCTTCATATGTGACGTGCGCCGAAGAAAGGGGGCTTACTCTGGAAAAATCGAAATCGAGGTTTTTACACCTTTCGATAGTTTTTGAGTTGCTCTTTTTAATGAAACCATCGAAAAAAAAATCCGAGCGTTATTATTGCTAATAATTGAGTTGATAGGTACCCGAGAAATCGTGCTTTCGCTCGAGAGCGCCAGGTCCCATGAAACACCTCCCACCACTCACCACTACATCTCCGCGTCTCATCTATACCCCGTCCGTGAGCAGCGCCGCTATATGTGTGAGAATGTAGTGGCAAGCGGAAAGGGAAGATTTCGTGGTCTTCCCTCTCTTCTAAAAGTCGCGTCTATCTGGTCGACTTCGACCGCTCTTCCTAAAAAATCTCGCTTTCCAGAGTAAGCCCCCTTTCTTCGGCGCACGTCACATATGTATGTTTTTAAGTGATTTTGTTGATCAAAAATGTATTATTTAAAAAATCTCTGGTGCTTCATCCGGTTTGAAATATTGATTTCCTTGGTTCAATAATTAGGCGATGATGAGATAACCCTGACAATAAATTCTAATACAAATCCTACTAAAAGGCGTTTCCTTTGTACTTTCAAAGTAATTTTGCTGATCAATGTATAATTTAAAAAATCGCTGGTGCTTTATCCCGCATAAAATATCGATTTCCTTGTTCGATAAATAAGAGATGATTAAATGGCCCTGACAATCAATACCAATGCAAATCCTGTTAAAAGACACTTCCTCTGTATGTTTTAAAATGATTTTGTTGATCAATAATAAGCTAATAACAAAATCTGTGGTGGGTTATCCCGTATAAAATATTGATTTCTTTGTTTCAATAATTAAGGGATGATTAAACTACCCTCAAAATAAATTATAATGCAAGTCCTTCTAAAGGACACTTCCTATATGTACGTTTTAACGTTCTACACCTTCCCTATTTACTTTAATATGATTTCTATCCTCATAGATTAATCAGAAAACATTTTGTGATTTTAGTCATTAAGAAATCTCGATATTCCGGATTAAATGTTCAAGGGATGATAAAACAACCCCTGAAGTAAATGCACATATATAATAGCCTTGCTATGCACGCTTCCTTTACTTATTTGAAAGTGATTTCATACCCGAGAAGTTAAATAAAAAATCTCCAGTGACTTTAGTTAGTAAGAAATGATGATTTCCTTACTTGGATGTTTGAAGTATGAAAACACCCCCATAACATGCTGTATACCCAAAAAACCGTTAATCTTTCTAGATCTTAGATATGAAACTTTTGTTTCGGTAAGACCGATAGTCATAATGTGAAACTTTTAGCAAAATCTAACAAAAAGTTTAGGAGAAAAAAAAACTTTTCACTAAAATAAGCATTTTTCTATTAAAATACATGTAAAAATTGAAACTTTGACAATTTGATGTTACAAAAATGTCTATTTTTCTAACTTTTTTCTTTCGGGTTATTGCTTTGCAGGTCTGAAAATACAAAAAAAAAATTAGATTTAGAATTGTTCACAAAAAACCATTTACTGTACATTTGGTGCGGGGTCCTTTACATTCTTATTGAGTTTATAATCAGGGCATTATTTCTGAAGTGTACCCACTCAAAAAATCAAGCTTGTGCAATCTCAGTCAAACTTAGGCAAATTGTTGACCAATTGGATGGTAGTTTACGGGTAAATCATTGTCATTTATAAGAGTTCGTTAAATTTATGATATTGTCTTTTACTAAGAGTATTCACGTCCCGGTTGTTTATATTGAACTCAGATGGCGAAGATCAATTGAAAAAAAAACTAATTGTTTAATTGTAACTTGTTCATTGTGGAGTAACTAATTTCTACACTTGACAAATGCCAATCAGACGTTTAGAACTAATTTATTTGACATCTGTTACATATTATTTTCAGTCCCATTGATAATTGACTTCATTCTCTTAAATTAAATTGATTTAAATATTCGCCCTAAATAAGTCTTGCTAGTACAAGTGATTCTAATTGTTACTCTGGATAGATAAGCAGTCTCATTTTGCAACAAGCGTACCCAAAAGGTCGTCTTCAAAATTTGTATCTCTGGAGTATGCATAACGTGTCCATCGATTCAAAATCCTATGAAAAAATGTCCAGAACCTGGGCGGCGTACCCGGAGAAAGGTATTAAAAAAAAGTATCTGTAGCGTACTCAGAGAAGTAACGAACCTTTTTTTCTTTTTTGGTTTCCTGGAAGATGATTCTTCTTCCTCCTTTCTGTCAGTAGAGTCGATCGGGCAGCTTGGAGTTGATCCTTGGTTGCCACTGGACGGGTGAAGCTCTGCTCACTGACTGCCTGCCTTTCGATCCAGTGCTCGTCTTGTTATAGCGTTGATCGTTAACGTTCATTTCTAAATGAACTAAAATGAGTGAATCCTTCTTCGATAAGTCATGATTCCAAACTCCTTTCGTTACCATCCAGCGCAGGTAGTGAGGTTATTCTTTATCTAGCGCTATACTCCGTATCTCAAAAATGACTGTTTCACATTCTTTATCAATGTGTACCGAGGGTGAGGGAATGAAAATTTTGGATTTTGTGATAACATTCGGTGATTTTCAACTCCGCTAATAGCAATCGAAATTTTTTCTCCAGCACAGATTTAATAGGGTTTTCAGGCCCTACCATTAATCATAAGCATTTTTTGAAACAAATAAATAGTTGACTGTCAAACACAAAGTTAAAAAAGAAGTTAGACTTTTTTTTGGAAAACGTGCCTTATTTTGGAAAAGAGGTATATTTAAAAAAATGTATCTCAAAAGAAATCTAAGGCTTTTCTGTTCAAGAGCGTTCGGGTTAAAAGGTGGGAATTTTGTTGTTTATGTATGAAAATAAGCGTTGAGTGATTTTTAAGAACATACTCTCTGTTTTAGCGATTTTGTAATATCCCGGGTAAAAATATTTGGTATTATTTTTGATGTCTTGAAGACGAATATATTCGCCCCCGAGGGTCATCATTAATCCGTTTTTAATTATATAGAATGTGTATATTACTTATCATCATCGTATTTTTTTATGTATTAATAAGTTTGTTTATCTGAAATAATTATGTTCTTTGGATGGCAAATCTAAAAATGTAGTCCATTTTATCCTATCTCCAATGGATCACTAGATACTTGTAGAAAGTGATAGTTTCAATCTTTTTATGGAAAATTTCATATACCTGCAGTTGTGGACACCGACAAGTTCCGATCTATTGATCTGTGCAAATAGGGATCTTGGACGCAACAAATCAGCAAAACATAACTAAATGCAGTCGGTTCAGACAGAGCCGCATAATGTTAAAATTGGTTCGAACTAGTATCTACTGTAGATACGTTGAACTACCTTTGTCTGAGAAAATTATGAGCAAAGCAAACAGCTAATGTAGGAAAAAGGTCTTTCAACGCACATACTGCAGACAGTACATAAGCTTCCACACGTATAAGTATAGCTTGTTTCGCCGAACACTACTCTACCTCTCAGTGAAACAATAAGTCTTAATTGCGCTACGATTTTATTTTATGCGAAAGGGACACGAGTGATTAAGTATGAAACCCAGTTTTCTGAAAAGGGAAGGTAAGGGAAGACCTGGAGGCTCTATAAGCAGAATAGTCTCGCCATATCGACGCGCTTGAAATGCTTTTGAAATTTTGTAAAATTAAATTTTGATTTCCGGCCAATTCAGCAGCATCAAGGAAACGGTCACAGATGGTCCATATCCATTATTACGAAGGCATTTTCACTTGGAGAATTCAAAAATATTTAGCGTCAGATAGTGCCCGCATTCTGTCAGCAATGTGCTGCCTGATGGTCAGCAGTTTTTTTTACGGTTTGCATCCGCCAAAGTCTCAAAGACTCTTCGGAAAAATCTCCACGAAGCGCGTTATCCAATTCAGCCAGAAGTTTGGGCTTGACAGAAACCTGGATGTTGATGTTTCTCCTGGTCCTAAAGCATCGCGCTTCCTCTACTGAATGCCTGCCTGTGGTTGGTCTCAGTGTCTCCTCTCTTTGTCTGCTGCCGGGTTTATCTGGATTTGATAGAGTAGGCGCTCCGCGTATATTACCCCTTTTCCGGCGGTCATTGGTATGGTTTTGGAGCAGTCGGTGCGAAAAGTGCGGAAGCTCTGGGTGTTTTTCGCACTACAAAGCATGCAGACCCGCCGGCATTTTCGTCCGGCTCATCATCTGGAGCCCTGTCCGTTTTGTAAGGGGTCGTGTATAAATTACGTAACACTTTTTAGGGGGCGGGAGATCTAGGTAAGTGTCAAAATTGTCGAAAAATTGCGTTGCGTAATTTATGCACGACCCCTAACAGTATTTGCGAAATCGAGCTACCATCCAATTGGTCAACACTTTGCCTAAGTTTGACTGAGATTGCACAAGTTTGATTTTTTGAGTGGGTAAACTTCAGAAATAATGCCCTGATTATAAACTCAATGATAATGTAAATTTATATATATATATATATAGCAGACGCTCTTAGTGGGGCCCTGCGGTGGTTGTTTATCTCTTTTTTTTAAATGATACATCTATACATGTTAACAGATGTTGCTACACAATCCAGTAGAGACACCAAAAATAGCTGATTTTGCATTCTCCATTTCACCCGGCAAGGAGACGCGTGTGATAATACGCCCTCATATATCTATTGCTAGCAAGACAATACTGAAGATACCAAAAAAGAAGCGGAAATGCTTCTTTACTTCTGAGAGGCACTTACGTTACTACAGAACATACACACAAAGAAATTGTTTTCTTGAGTGTGAAGCAAATTTTACTCAACAAATTTGTCAATGTGTACAATATTACATGCCAAGTAAGTTCGTGATTCTCTTTTACGTAATTTAGTGATGAATTTCGATAATTTACTTTAAAAATTATTCCCATTTTTTCTGAATGGGGAGAGCACTTGCATTTTGTAAAAACGAACGAAGAACTCTTATATTTATATAATTTACTTAAAAAATTATGTAACCACTCATCGAAGTTATCATTAAATTTTCTCCAAATAGGATGAACATTAGCCTAACATGTTTTTTATATAAAAAGACAGATTTTGTAATTATTGCAACGATGTATAACAAATCCATACCATTCAACATTGAAAGACAGCCCTATTCAGGGTGTGACGTAAGGCGCCTCCTCTTGTTCGTGACAAAACTCAAGCATCCCTTACTATAGAGGGCACGAGATTCGTTTTTATCAGCAGACATGACGATTTACTACTTTCTCAAACAATTCGTAACAAGGGAAAAAAATCGTAACGCGCTGCACTCTAGAGGGAAATAGTGGCAGTGGTCACGGTTTTCGGTCTGTGACAGGAAGTCTGACTTGGCGCTTTTTTTATTGACTGGTGCGCATAACCTGATTGGCACGGCTTCGGGAGTTTTTGACTCGCTTTTGCAAAGCCAAACATCATGGCTGCCAACTTTAAGGTGCCTTATTTGTAACGGCCTTATTCGAGGTCCCATTTTAATATGTTACGGCCAAACGGCTTAATATTGTTGTCTAATTCTTTGGATGCGTAATCTAAATAGTATTCTCGTTTTTCTCTCCGAGCTATTTTTTGGTAAAAATATTTCTTTTTTATTAATAATCGGAAAAGTGCAATTATAATGAGCCTGACATAAGGCAAACAAAATTGTAATGACAGGGTCCATCAATTTCAGCTTTCTCTGGCTTTCGCTAATGTTTCTGAAGGAAGGCTTTTCTGCACTACACATTGTACCCTCAAGACTTGTCAACACCGCAGCTCAGGGCCCACAATCAACGACTTGAATAGACAGAGCACACAAACACAATTGAAAACTGTGTTATTATATGTAGGTTTCTCAACGAAATTGACTTAAAGTCATCAACATATTTCTGACGCTTTCCTTGACTTATTTATGTGACAGAAAAAAATTTGTATTAGTATATCGTGCTGAGGCATAAAATAAGGGCAACATGAAGGAATATGAAATACTTATGAATCAATTCATCCTATTGTGTGATTTCGGCTACAGGCACTGTGCACGAAATATGCACTGAACATCTCAAATATCTAGGAGTCATTAGGGTACTTCCAGCAGCTTAAAATGCGGTTGAACTAAACACATGGCGCATTGGAAGGAACATGCTAGATCATGAGGAAATAGGTGACTCAAACCTTACGGAGAGAGAACTAAATTTCATCTCAACATGATATTTTCGCAAGAGGTTTTAAACATATTTCTAAACTTTTGACATCTTTAACCCATCATCATGAGTACCTATGAGATACGGTGGGCAAATAATAATCTCAAGTATGGGAGGTGGTGCGCCAATACAATAACAAGCATATGCAATGGTGTTGACGGAGAGACTGAAGGACTTTGAAAGTACGGGGATATTACCAGAAAGCCAAGCAGGATTCCAAGAACGTAGAAGCACTATAGACGATATGTACATTCTTGAGTACCTAGTAAAAAAGGAATCAACTCAAAAAGGAGGAAAAGTATGTGCTTTCTTTGTCGATTTAAAGGCATCATTCTTATCGGTAGATAGGAATATGATCTAGGAGTTAATGGGAAAAAGGGGCATGAGAAGAGGTCCAATAGAAAGTACGAACGAAATATACAAGGAAATTAAATGAACCATGGATGTGATGTAAGCCCAAATATTTTTGAATTTGGGAAGTAAATGATAACAATTTTACCAATCAAAAAAATATTAACTTTTTCGGTTTCTTTTAAACTCTTCCATGTAGAGTCCATGCCCAGCGATAACAAGAATTTTCTTCTTGGATAGGATTTTGTTGTAACTCGGTGTATACAGTTCTATATTCGTGAAAAAATCCCAAATTGGTCTTTTAAGATTCTAAAAAATGGCGAAAATATGAAAATTTGAAATTTTCGTTAACTTTTTTTTCAATTCCATATCTTTGGTTATTATTATTAAATTTTGTTGTCAAAGGAAATAATAAATGTGTTTGACAAGTCCTGCAAAATTCAACATGAATGTCTGTAAAGTGTGCCTTAGCCCAGTCGTACCTTTCTCTAGCATTAGTAATCTAATTGCCGTACGGGCTCTAAAGGCTTGATTCAGCAGCCGCCCTTTTAAGAATGCCAAAAATACCATTACATGTGCCATGTGCAGTTGCATCAAAGTTCCATTCTGCTTTATATTCGAAATCTTGCTTTTGGAGTGTTGCGTTGGCAAAGTTCTTACGATTTTTGTACTGTGCTGCTGAACGTACAAGATTTTGGATGTAAAGCGGAATGGAACATTGATGCAACTGCAAATGGCATGGGCCTTGTGATGGTATTAGTGGTATTCTTAATAGGGCGGCTGCTAAAAAAAAACCTTTAGTGCTTGTATCTGCTTCGGAGGGACTCCTTCAGTGACGTTATGTCCTGAATGAGACTCTGAGGTGAGCCTAGGTATTTACAGGTCTCTCCAGTGTCAAGATGTCTCATAACACTCATATCCACAAGCTCAGGTACCCCGGGAGCGCCAGTAATTCGTCATTGCTTTAGATTACTCTTGGCACACTCGTCCAATCCGAAGTGCATACCAATCTCTACTGTGTACCCCTGGACGATGTTTAAAGCACTCTCAAGTTGCTTTTACAGGAAGCATAAAGGTATCCAGGAGAATTTCGTAGTTCGAGAGGTAGAGGCAGAAGTGTGATGCAAAAAAGCAGAGGGTTCATGGTATTGCCTTGAAAGACTCCCCTCTGGGAGGTTACGTTGTTCGTTGTCACCCGGTAATTCCCAGATGAGATAGTGAATCTACTTTTCCAAAGGGGCATCAAACTCGCCATGCATCTCACTATGTGCGGATGAACCTTCAAGCTTTCTAATAGATAGATGATAAGTCTATGAGAGGTTGAATTAAAAGCTTTCCGGTAGTCAATCCAGGCCATCGACAGGGCGCGCTGGTGGGTTGCCATCTCTATGCAGACGCACCTGTCATTTGCAGGTCTCCCAGCAGCCTGCTACGCCATTTTTAGAGCCACGTTTTTCGTACATGTCTCTCCACACAGGCCCAACTCTTCAAAAAATCCTGTTGTTTATGATAGCTGTAAAGATATTATACAGAGTGTTCAAACAAGTTATTGGCCTGCAGTTCTCTACGTTGGTCAAGTCGCCTTTTTCCGATTGGAGTATAGTGCGACCTAACATTAGTCAGAGCGGAATGGGCGCCTTCAACCTTACATATGAAGTGAGAATGTGGCCCAGATGTTGGTGTGTAGAAGTGAACTTCTTCCAACACAAGTTCTTGATACCATCTGGTCCTGCATCGAAATAGTTCTTCGTGCCCCCAAGTACTTTCTTCACCTCTTCGCCAGTGATTGTTGGACATTCCTCCTCAGATGTGAGGTTGTCGCAAAGCTCCTTGAAGCGGATGATATTTTTAATGTTTTCCTTTAATTCCAGTGTTTTCGGGATCTTGTATACCTCTCTCCAAAAGCTCTCGAACTAGTCGGGCTTGGGTGGATTTTTGACCGAAACAGGGAAATCTCTAAAGAGGAGCGATGGATCGGAGAGAAAATGTTGATTCTCCCTGACCCACCCCTCCCTCTTCTGTATTCTCCTCCTTTAGTCAGATAACACCCGTATTTTGTCAACAATGTGCTACTTGATTGTCAGCAGCTTTGACTTTTTTAGCGCGTGATGGTAGATCATCAGTGTGTGGTCGAACTTACGGACCATTTTCATGAACTGCCTACCGGATATTACGTAGTCAATCACACACTGAATACGGAACGCATTCAGTTTTGCCCATCCAATCTTCTTGTTCAGTTGATGCAAGCGTTTTTTGCTTCCTCATAGAGGAAGCTTTGTAATGGTAACATTTTCAAAAATTTAGAATTTTATTTAATTAAACCTTCCTCAATTTAAAAATGTCTAAGACACTCCAACTCCAAAGATACGAGCTCCAGAGATACGAGCACTCCACAGATACGAGCGTCTCGACTCCAAAGATGCGAGCGGAATTTTTTCCCCTCTACCCCCACCATTTTCGAGTGTGTGGCGCGCGCGAGTGCGCGCTGATTTGAATTCGACGTTTGTTCACTTCAAATTGCATACGCGCGCGTGCGCGTAGTAGGCCTATGGGCGTTCTCACGCATTACCCCCAAAATCTAAACGTTGCAGGAGTGGGAGCCCCTTTGACGCTCGTATCTTTGGAGTTCCCGATTCCCAAACTTCTCGTATCTTTCGAGTTCGAGTGTACAATGTTCTAAGCAATTGGCCGTGTGTGTATGTGTCACTCTTTTTTGTGAACACGATAACTAGAAAACGGTTGTAGATAAATTGATGAAATTTGGAGAGCTCATTTTCCTCACTAATATCCTGAAACTGACCAAAGGATTTCTAAAAATATTTATTGAATTTTTTTTAGCACTCAATAATATTTTAAAAATCGGTTTTTTATTGTAAAACCTTTTTCATTAGCATAATTCAAAGTTTATGCAAAAATGTAGAAGATTCCTTGGTTTGGGACGAATTGATTGACCTATAATATTAATACATTTTATTGAAGAGTAGGGAAGTTATAGTAATATATATATTTTGAAAATACGGTTTTTCATAGTAAGACTATTTTCAACATAATTCAAAGTTGATGAAAGAATATAAAAGATTCCTTGATTCGAGTCGAACCGATTGACCTATAATATTAATACATTTCATTGCAGAGTAAGGAAGCTTTGGTAATGCATAATATTTGAAAATACGGTTTTTCATAGTAAAACTATTTTCTTCAACATAATTCAAAGTTGATGCACGAATATAAAAGATTCCTTGGTTTGAGGCGAATCGATTTACCTGTTATATTAATATATTTCATTAAAGAGTACGGAAGTTATGGTAATTTAAATATTTTGAAAATCGTTTTTTTATAGTAAAACTTTTTTCTTTAGCATAATTCAAAGTTGATGCAAGAATATAAAAGATTCCCTGGTTTGAGACGAATCGATTGATTTGTAATATTAATATATTTCATTAAAGATTATGGAAAAGTTATGGTAATTTATATATTTTGAAAACCGGTTTTTTATAGTAAAACTTGTTTCATTAACATAACTAAAAGTTGATGCAAGAAAAGAAAAGATGTGTTGATTCGAGGGGAATCGGTTGACCTATAATATTAATACACTTTATTGGAGATTAAGGAAGTTATGCTCATTTATAATCTTTGAGTCATCTGTTTCAAACAAAAAAACTTTTTTCATCGACATAATTCAAAGTTGGCGCATGAATAGAAAAGACTTTTTGAGCATATATTTTCAAATAGAGTAATTCTGAGAGTTTTTTTAAAGAAAGCATAAAGCTGGGAAAGGGATAGGGTGCGACAGAACTTTTTCCTTCCCTTTTCCAGCTCGAAAAATTATCATTTCGAATACAAAATTTGATTTGTCTGATTTGTCTTTGTATTTAAAAATGCTGTGTATTATTTTGTAATTATGTATTTTTTGTAAATTTCTATTTTTAAATTAAGCAAAATGAAGACTTTGGTTTGTGTATTATTGCAAAAAATAACTAATGTTGCCCCTATGAGGAAGCGAATACATTTGCTACCGGTAAGCAAAGTGCTCGTGAAAAGAGCACCATATAATTATAAATACAAACAAAGTGGAAACACTCGAGATCGAATTCATAGCTAGTTTTTCTTTTCATCCATCGTCAGTTTTACAAATAATTCAAATATATGTTACAGGCAAAGTATATAATCTAGGCATTATATACCATTCCTGTCATGATACAGGCAAAGTATGCAATCTTGATTTTTATATAATGATGCAGTTATAGGAGGGAAACAATGAAATTTGCAAATTCCCTTCTGTTATCGGACTATACACAAGTAGAGTGACATTGTGATTTAAATTAAGGGCTACATCTTCTGCTCATGTTGCACGGAGAAGAAGGTCTAGTCAGGGTAACATGGATTCTGGTTAGCCGTACTAGACAGTCTAGTAAAATATGAACCAACACGCTGTCTAGTTAAACACGCCAGAGAGTCTAGTTAGAATTACAAAACATCTGGTATAAGTTACCAGACACTAGCATGGCGAATATAGTTTTTTTTTTTTTAGAAAAATAAGTATGCTTTAAGGATCTTTAAGATAGGTTTCAAAATTTAAACAGCACAATAAAAATGGAGTTCGTTTATTAAACACTGGCCAAAGGTATGATTTTATATTACTCGAAAAAACCGCACGGCCTGAAGCATTATCTTCAGAACAACATAGCGGTTACACTGAAGAAAAATACAGTTTACGTTTCTTGAAATATAGCCTTGTAAGAGAAAAGGTTCCACAAGTCCAACAGACTATCCATTGTATCAGTCACGGATTTCACTTACTTTAATACATGCAAATAGAAACAAAAATAAAAACACGTCGCTTCTCGCTTCTTGCTACTCCGAAAATGGTCAGAATAACGCACGGGACACAGAAATGCAAGAGGCTGGAAGAAACTGGAGGTGACGACTCCGAAAATCAGGAAGCAGGCTAGAGGGAGGGAAAGTGTCGGTAAATGGTGTAGGAGGGAGCAACGAAGGGAGTAAAA
Organism: Andricus quercusramuli; assembly: GCA_932178445.1. Classification (NCBI taxonomy): domain Eukaryota; kingdom Metazoa; phylum Arthropoda; class Insecta; order Hymenoptera; family Cynipidae; genus Andricus; species Andricus quercusramuli. The sequence continues at coordinate 135,137 of CAKNXH010060429.1, forward strand.
GAGTAGTGGGGGGCAACACGCTACTAGATCTCTAGTTATGGACACTATTTGCCATAAAAATGACGTATCGGTCATGGTAAATTAGAATAAATTTGCATGCACTATCCGGATAAGATTGAAAATCCATCAAGTCTACTTGACCGCGCGAGTGAAATTGTGGAAATAGTAAGAGCTTAACGACCACCCATTTCTTAATAACTTTCTTTTTCTGCTGACAAGGTTCACAGACACTAATAAAAATGTCCACATTCAGAGGAGTAACGTTCCGTATTTAGTACACATTTCTTTCAGCATTCGGTTACGTCCCAGAGTGGGGTGAAATCGGAAATCGAGGTTCAAAATGACATTTAGAACGCAATTTTGCACCGATTTTAGTTTTCTTTTTTTTTAATAACTCAGAACTAAATTCTTAAAAAAATGGTGAGACTAGATTTTTTTTTGTTTATTTAATTTTTATGTTAATGCAAACAACGGAAAAAAAGTCGATATTTTTAATTTTATTTTTTATCTTCGAGATAAAATTTTTCTTATACGTCTTGTCCCTTGAGTTCAATGCACAAGGGTATGGGCAAGATAAAAATTGTTAACTTGCATAGTTAATTGTTATAAACAAATTGTGTTGACAAATAATCAACATTAGAGGTTATTCGTCTTTAAAGTATATTTCTGCCCTGCAATCGCTATCTTTTATCGTTAGAGTGATGCGTCGACAGAAAAATTTAAGATTACTTGTTATTTGTTTATTTTGAAAACAAATTTTATAAACAAATGCACATTTTGGGCGATTTTGAGCGAAAAGAAATCATTTTTTCCCCTGAACTTTCTGAAATTACATTGCCAATGATTTTTTCTAAAAAAAAGTTTCGAACCCATCAATATTTGTTCATTTTATAAACAAATTATATGAACAAATTTACATTTTAGGGTATTTTAGGTGAAAATAAACCGCTTTTTCTTCTGTATTTGCTGAAGTTATATTGGCAATAACGTTTTCTGGAAACTTTTTTCTCGCCCATCAATATAGGTTTATTTCATAATCAATTTATATAAACAAATGTACATTTTTGGTGTTTTTGAGCGAAAAGAAATAATTTTTTCTTCTGACCTTGCTGAAATTACATAGCCAATGATTTTCTCTGAAAAAAAGTTTATAACCCATCAATATTTGTATATTTGGTAAACAAATTATGTAAACAAATGCACAGTTTAGGCTATTTTAGGTGAAAATAAACTGTTTTTTCTTCTGACCTAGCTAAAATTATATTGCCAATGCCAATCATTTTTTCTCAAAAACTTGTTGCCACCCATTAATATTTGTTTATTTTATGAACAAATTATATTAAAAAATGCCAATGATATTGTGTGATGAAGTTTGATTACAAAATGAAATCTATTAAATTTGTAACAAATGATGTAAGTGTATACAAATTTTAGTAAATTGAAAACAAAGAGAAAAAATTCAAATCACATAGTAAATTTGTTTATATAAATTGTTTATAAAATAAACCAATATTGATAGGTGGGGAGAAAGTTTCCAGAAAACGTTATTGCCAATATAATTTCAGCAAAGACAGGAGAAAAAACGGTTTATTTTCACCTAAAATACCATAAAATGTGCATTTGTTTATATAATTTGCTTATAAAATAAACAAATATTGATGGGTTTTAAAATTTTTTTCAGAAGAAATCATTGTCAATGTAATTTCAGCCAGGTTAAAAGAAAAAATTATTTCTTTTCGCTTAAGAATATCAAAAATGTGCATTTGCTTATATAAATTGTTTATAAAATAAACCAATATTGATAGGTCGGGGGATAGTTTCCAGAAAACGTTATTGCCAATATAATCTTAGTAAAGACAGAAGAAAAAACGGTTTATTTTCACCTAAAATACCCTAAAATGTGCATTTGTTTATATAATTTGTTTATAAAATAAACAAATATTGATGAGTGGGAAAAAAGTTTTCAGAAAACGTTATTGCCAATATAATTTTAGCAAAGACAGAAGAAAAAACAGTTTATTTCCACCTAATATACCCTAACATGTGCATTTGTTTATATAATTTGTTTATAAAATGAACAAATAACAAGTAATCCTGAATTTTCATGTTGACGTATCATTCTAACGATGAAAGCTAGCGATTGCAGGGCAGAAATATACTTTAAAGGCGAATAACCTCTAATGTTGATTATTTGTTAACGAGATTTGTTTATAACAATTAACTATGCAAGTTAACCATTTTTTTTATCTTCCCCATACACTTGTGCATCAAACTCAATTGACGAAACGTATAAGAAAAATATTATCTAGAAGATAAAAAATTAAAATTAAAAAATCGACATTTTTGCCGTTGTTTGCATAACCATAAAAATTAAATAAACAAAAAAATAAAAACTCTACTCTCACCATTATTTTAAGAATTCAGTTCTGAGATATTAAAAAAAAAAAAAAGAAAACTGAAATCGATGCAAAATTGCGTTCTAAATGTAATTTTGAACCTCGATTTCCGATTTCACCCCACTGTGCGTCCTCCAGGATATATGACAGGATATATGAGCTTTTCATTTTGTTGAATAATCAACACATCGTACCCTAGATACGACTAAAAACGCCCAAGTGTATCTGTGTTGAGTTTCAGTCAGCGATCACCGCTCTCGGCCGGTACGCAGCTTGCCTGCTAAGCCAGTCAGCGAAATACATCCATTTCCAATTAATTCCAATTAAGCTCAATTTTTGTATATAACTTCGAAATGGTTTGCTTAACCACCAAAAAATTTGCAGTAAATTTCAGCCTTGTGCTTTTTCATAACAATGCAAAATAGCGGCAAAAATCATATTTTTAAAGTTTTGATTGATTTTCATGTAAACGGTTAATTTCGGTGAAATACTTCTCTTGATGCCAGTGAACCTAAATTATCCCTATAAACATTTGTACAGGTTACCTGCCACCTCTTATAAAGAAATTTGGGATAAATTAATTACCAGCTTAGTTAGTACCTTTTTATCATCTACCTTCAGCTCTAAATTTGTTAAACTTAATTTGGTGCCTGAGGTTAGGGACTTCGTGGAACGCTTGCTTCACATGTGTACAAGATATCTGCAAAGTTTCAATAATTTCCCATAATTTTTTGTTATGAAAGGCTTTCATGGACGGATGTCAAATTTTTTGGAATATTCCCAATTACTAAACATGACGCTAGGTAATCCCGAGGTGATAATGGGATCCAATTGTTACTGAAATTTACTGAAATTAAATACGATATGGAATGCACCTTTCGCAAGACCTGTGCAAACATCATGATTCATATCAATTATCGCAGACCCACAAAAAAAGGTGGTCTGGACTTTACATGTGACAAGGCTACCCTTATGGATTTTGAGCCGCTGAATCCAAAACCGGTCTTAGAATTTTCTCTAGACCCTACAATTGTCGCTGATGAAACAACGACGTTCCTACGTATTTCGGGTCGCTTAGTTCAAATTTGAATTAAAAACTTTTGCAAAGTTCCTGAGAATTTCCCTAGCCTAGGGGAAAAAGTCCATAAATGTGCAAAACTTGAGACTTAACAAAGCTTTTGTTTGTGCACGGAAAACTTCTTTCCGTCTTTCGGTATTTTTAACTGCTGATTTGATATCTGACAGAAGAAGTTTTCTGCAATACCTCGGATTTTCCCTAGCCTAGGGAATTGTTTATATTAGATTTTCCGATGATTCCTTGTTCTTTTATCGTTAAACGTCCCTCGAAGTGAATGCCTTTTGCGTCTTCTTCTTGTACTTGCAACATCTCTTTTTAACGTCTAGAAAAAATCTGCCATCTTGTGTTCATCCCACCGTCTTTGATAATGCCGCTCCATTTCTTTGATGTCCTAATGAAAGCGTTCTCCCTGCTCTTCACTGTCATCACCAAGATTTTCAGGGAAGTAATCGACATGGGAGTGGAGAAAGTGCAGTTTTATGCTCATTAGGAAACACTGTTCTTGGAATTTCTTCACCATGTTTTTAACTAATTTCTTATAGTTGTCGCTTTTAACGTTGCCTAAAATTTTTTCCGCAACTTCCTTGAAGCTTATCCAAGAAGCTTTCTCGCTGTCATTCATGTTGTCAGTAAATTTGAAACGCTGAAAGCAAAAGCGAACGAAAAAAAAACGTACGCAGAAGCGAAGTAAAAACGCGCGAGAGCAAAAACGACCTAAGAAAAGGCGAGAGGAAAAACGAGCCAAGAATGAAGGGGAAGGGTTCCCCCACTTTGGTCCTTTACATCACGTGGTTGGTTTCTCTCCTCGACGGTCAACTCGGCCATCCTCGTGTAAGGCCGAAAATGCACGAGCACGAACCAGAGATTCGGGCCGAGCTCGCCCGACTTCACGATTCGGTTTCGTTGGCTATTAGTTCAATAATATATTGAAAATTGTATATGGAATTTTAAAATTAGGTTAATAATATCTATCACTTTCAAGTGGTTCCATTTTTCAGTATTTATGTTTTATTTTTCCATCTTTTTTAAATATTGTGAAGTTAAAATGGTAATAAATAATTATTTTTTTTAAATTTATTAAATTAGTCAACATTTTTACTGTATGCTTACCTCTGATAATTACCTTTCTTTTCGTGCTATTTTAGGCGATAATCACAATTTTAGGGATTCTTAGAGAAAAGCCGAAAAATTATTAACTTGATATAAAAACTTTATAAAACCTTCAATATCTTAAAATATTTATCTCAACATTATAAAATTTAGTTTTTATAATTTTATTTTAATTGTGAAATAACTGCAATTGGGAATTAATTGTGAATAATTGTAAAATAAATGTGACAAAATTGGTTTTATAAAGAAATATCTTATGATTTTTAAAGGAAAACCCAATTTTAAAGGTAAATCTTTGTAGTATTTTAATAACTAACGAACATAATTTCAGAATATTTTTTCTTGATTTTGCCCTGACAAGGTCAAGCATGGTAGAAAAAACCTTCGTGAAATTTCAAATAAAAACTGTACTCGGTATAAATTGATTATAAAAATAAAAAATATTAAAACTTCTTATAGATATTCCTAAATTTTATTTGAATATGATACAGATTGACTTTTATTTAAAAAATTCTTGTAAATAATTGGTCATTTTTTTTAATTTTACGGCATTTTTGTACCATGTTTGACCTAAGGGAATAGATTTCAGGAATGAAATTATAAAAATGTCTCAGTTAGTGTTTGGTTGATAATTATAGAGAAGTTGTAGGCTCCGGAAGCTTCGATCATGATTCCTTAAAGGAACCAATCCCAAAGCTACTGGAACGTGTACGTCATCCACTTCTGCTCCTTCTGTCCTAGAAGGTAAGCAAGAGCGGGAAATTTACGCGTGATAACATCGGGCAACACTGTTCCCTGGAGTCAGGTCTCTAGCCGCGGCTGACCTTACGCGGCAGACAAGACAGTTGGAGGTGAAGGTTTCACCTCTGGATACTTTTTTAGAGCTACCAATCTTTGTAGAATTTAAGAGGAACAGTGTTGACGGACCAGATGGAGTGATCCCAGGAGAACAGCCTTTTGCATCCGGTTCGCGATGAAATGAGCCTGACGCTGGCAAGCCGGAATCTTGTTGAGTTGGCTAATAAATGAAGCTTTCATACCTCCAAGGCAGCCGATTATGAGAATTATAAGATTGACTTTGTAGCCTTGGTACAGCCTACTCAGCTCGAAAAGAAGTGCTTGATATATCGCCTGTTTTTCTCCCTCCTTTGCCGTAATATTACCATCGGCTGGTGCCGAGAATTCAATCACGTAAATGATCTTGTTCTTCAGATCTTGGAGGACAATGTCAGGCTTCGTAGCACTGATACGTTGAGTGGTGGAGAATGAGAAATTCCAGTAGATCTTACACTGATCATTCTCCACAACTGACTCGAGTTCCCCCTGGGCGTATGGCAAGACGGGCAATAGATCAACACCATAGAAATGCCTAAGATGGTAATATATCACTTTTAGAGCTGCATTGTGTCTCTCTATGTACGCGCAGCGTGCATATTTAGAGCATCCACTGAGAACATGTCCAAGTGTTTCGGGCTCTTGCTTGCACGCTCGGCAGTTGGTATCGCGTACAGGTATATTCATTATGCGCTCGCGGTAAACGAAGGTGTCTATGACGCCGTCTTGACAGGCAAAAAGAAATCCCTCGGTCTCCGATCTCACTCCAGCAGACTTGAGAAACATGTTGGACAGACCCATCGAGAGCTCTTCTCTACGTAGGATGCCGTAGAACTTACCATGGAGGGGTTTCTCAGCATGTTCTCTTAGTAGGAGCGTATGTTCTGCTTCCTGTATACGACTTTTGAGCACCAGAGGTGTTAGTGATGCTAGGCCATGTGTAATGTTGCTGGAATCAAATGGGAGGTCAAGCTCCTCTGCGGCCCTATCTGCTGCATGGTATAGAAACACCGCAGCATTGGCGACTTCATGTTGATGTACGAGTCGCATAAGGGAATCCGTGCTTTTTAGAACTGAGCAGGCTGTAGCCAGAACCGTTCTTCGATGAAGACACTCTAAGCTTAGCAATCCTCTACCCCCTTTATCGCGAGGGAGATATATTCGAGGTACGGAAGATCTAGGATGAAGACTTCGTTGTATTGTCATCATCTTGCGTGTGCTTCGATCAAGTTGTTTTAACTCATCGACGTTCCATTTTACTGCACCAAACGTGTAGAGCAGTATAGGAACGGCCAGCATATTGGTCGCCTGGATCTTATTCTTTCCAGATAATTCGGAAGCCCAAATTTTTCTGAGAATTTGGCGATACCTTTTTCCAAGGGCCGTTTTCAAGTTATGCACATTTTGGGTTTCCGCTTGCGGTATTCCAAGATCTGTATATGTTTCTCCAATACCAAGATGTTGAATGGTATTTCCGCCTATGAGTTGAACATCCTGATCGTCACTGGATGATGTAGTTTCTAGTCTTCCTTGGTGTAGGTGGACGCAAGCACACTTGTCCAGTCCGAAGCTCATGCCAATCGCTTTAGAATACCTATTTACCGCATCTACAAGGATGTTAAGGTCCTTTTTTGAGGAAGCAAAGAGTTTAAGGTCGTCCATGTATAAAAGGTGGTTGACCTTATATTCTCTTCTGTTCGGCGGGCCACATAGGTATCCAGAGCTTTTGCCTCGGAGCACAATAGATAGAGGCAAGAGGGAGATGCAGAAAAGAGACTTGGACTTAGAGAGTCTCCTTGAAAGACGCCCCTCTTATATGTGACAAAGCTTGTAGTCACTTGTCTTTTGTCAAATGTTATGACAAATCTTGTCCGCCACAAGAGCATAAGCTCTTTTATGCATCTCACTATTTTTGGATGCACCTCCATGCACTCAAGGAGCTTGATAAGTAGCTCATGGTTCGTGTTATCGAATGCCTTACGGTAATCAATCCAAGC
>CAKNXH010060429.1:142951-240215 GCA_932178445.1 Andricus quercusramuli
GTTGCTCCTCTTCCTGTTGATAAACAGCTTCATATCCGTTTTTTCGCCAGAAGGATACCGGATGTCTTAAATACTGAGGCGTTTTATGAGCATATTCCGGGTGCATATTGCCCCAACGGTCATGTAACCTCTTCATGAATCCTCTCCGCGCCGGTGAGCTTCTTTGCCAACAGGTAAGAAGGTCCCTCCTGAGTTGGTCCGACCATTTAAATCGATGTTCTCGCGTTTGTCCGGGGTCATTGCCTGGTCGTCGCCTGGGTTCGTTCCTATTGCCACTCCCAACTGAACCATGGCCTCCATCCGCGAGAGGCCTATTGTGGGTGGCACTGCGCGATACTTGTGTCGTAACCGCATAATTCGTTGCATTGGGGAGTTAGCCTAAAGCAACGCGGCTGACTGCGAGAGCAGGAGCTCTCGGGCGATGGGGTCGCCACATCCCTACACATCCCTATTATTATTATTATTTTTTTTTTTTTTTTGAAATTTGTATTGTACATATCTGAAATATTGAAACATTTCGTGAAATGTTGTCAAGAATCCTATATGAAAATTTTATTTATACAAGCCTATAATAAGCAAAAAAAAAAATTTAACAAATAAACAGTTATTCGAAATTTTTATTTTGTATAAAAAAAATATTTATTACCTTGAAATTCAATTTTGTTTAAATTTTTCTTTTTTCTTCAATAAAACATTTTTTATTTAAAAATGTATTCATTTGGTTAAAATTTCATTCCTTGAAACTTGATTTCAACTGTTTTTAATTATAAATTAGAATTTTTCATTGAAATGGCAATTCATACATTTTTCGTTGAAAATTCAGCTTTTTTGGTTGAAAATTTAACTCTTTAGTTAAAACTTATATATTTAGTTGAATTTTGATTGACGTACAGAAATATTAAAAAATCTTTAAAAAATTTCTTAAGAATTTTAGAAAACTTGTACTTATACCTATAACCTTAAAAATAAATAACTTGAAGAATAAATAGTTATTCGACATTTTATTTTGCATTAAATTATGATTTGGTGGTCATTTTCCTTTTTTGTTGACTAAAAGTCGTTTTTACTTGAAAAATTCATTTTGTTGAAAATTCATTTTTTCCAAGTTAAATGAAACCATTTTTTACTACAAATAAATTTTTTTATTGTAATAGCAATTATCACATTTTTCGTTGAGAATTAATCTTTTTGCCTGGAAATTAAACTATTCGGTTGGAAAGGTTTTTTTTTTTTGTTCAAATTTTAATTTGAAATATCTGAAAGCTTACAAAATATTTCGAACCTTTTGTCAAGAATCTTGGAAAATTTATTTTCATACTTATTGTTACAATTTTATTTCAATTGTAAAATAATTTTAATTGGAAATTAATTAAAAATAATTGTAAAATAAATTCAACGAAATTAATTTTATAAAGAAATATCCCATGATACTACCTCCGCGGTGGCGTGGAAATGAGTTCTATTAAAAAATGTGTGGGATTTTCTAAAAAAAAACTGCATGAATTTCTGACCTTCCTTAATTTTATTTTTTGAGTGTATTTAAATCTTAATTTTGTTCAGGAAAAATCGTTTGAAAGGCAACTCTTCATGGTACTTTAATAACTAACGGAGACATTTTTATAATTTCATTCCTGAAATCTATTCCGTAAGGTCAAAGGTGGTACCAAAATGTCTTATAATTTCAAAAATGACGAACTATCTACAAGAATTTTTTTAGATAAAAGTCAATGTGTATCATATTCATATAAAATTCAGGAATATTCATAAAAAGTATTAATATTTTTCACTTTTCAAAATTAATGCATACAGAGTACAGTTTTTATTTGAAATTTTACGACAGATTTTTGTATCATGTTTGACCCCAGGGCAGAATCACGGAAAATTATTCTGAAATTATATTCATTAGTCATTAATATACTACAAAGAATTACCTTCAAAACTGTTTTGCCTTTAAAAATCATGGGATATTTAAAATAAATTTAGTTGAATTTATTTTACAATTACTTACAATTAATTTCCACTTGAAATCCTTTGATATATTTTCTAAGATTTAAGGTATTTAAAATTAAAATTTGAACAAAAAAAAAACATTTTCAACCGAATAATTAAATTTTCAGGCAAAGAGGTTAATTCGCAGCAAAAAATGCGATAATTGCTATTCGAATAAAAAAAAATATTTAAAATGAAAAACGAGCGAATTTAACTTTGAAAAAGTGAATTTTCAACAAAATAAATAAACTTTCAAGTAAAAACGATTTTTAGGCAACAAAGAAGGAAAATTACAACCAAATTATAATTTAAGGCAAAAAATAATTTTAATACAAAATAAAAATTTTGAATAATTATTTATTCTTTAAGTTATCTATTTTTAAGGATATAGGTATGATTATAATTTTCCTAAGATTCTTAAAAAAAAATTTCAAAGATTTTGGAATATTTCTGTATGTCTATCAAAATTCCAACAAAAAATATAAGTTTTAACTAAACAGTTAAATTTTCAACTAAAAAATATAAACTTTCAACCAAAAAAGCTGAATTTTCAACGAAAAATGTAATAATTGCCATTTCAATGAGAAAATTTGAAATCAACTTTCAACGAATGAAATTTCAACCGAATAAATAAATTTCAAATCAAAAAATTTTTACTGGAGAAAAAAATGAAAATTTCAACGAAATAAAAATTTAAGGTGAAAGATATTTTTGTATAGAAAATAAAAATTTCGGATAACTCTTTATTTTTTAACTTTTCTTTGCTTATTTTGAGCTTATATGAATATAATTTTCATATAAGATTCTTGACAACATTTCACAAAAATTTTCAATATTTCAGATATGTCAAATAAAAATTTCAAAAAAATGTAATTATCATCCAAATACTAATTGAGATATTTTTATAATTTCATTCCTGAAATCTATTCCCTTAGGTCAAACATGGTACAAAAATGCCGTAAAATTAAAAAAAATGACCAATTATTTACAAGAATTTTTTTAATAAAAATAAATCTGTATCATATTCAAATAAAATTTAGGAATATCTATAAGAGGTTTTAATATTTTTTATTTTTATAATCAATTTATACTGAGTACAGTTTTTATTTGAAATTTCACGGAAGTTTTTTCTACCATGCTTGACCTTGTCAGGGCAGAATCAAGAAAAAATATTCTGAAATTATGTTCATTAGTTATTAAAAAACTCTACAAAGATTTACCTTTAAAATTGGGTTTTCCTTTAAAAATCATGAGATATTTCTTTATAAAACCAATTTTGTCACATTTATTTTACAATTATTCACAATTAATTCCCAATTACAGTTATTTCACAATTAAAATAAAATTATAAAAACTAAATTTCATAATGTTGAGATAAATATTTTAAGATATTGAAGGTTTTATAAAGTTTTTATATCAAGTTAATAATTTTTCGGCTTTTCTCTGAAAATCCCTAAAATTGTGATTATAGCCTAAAATAGCACGAAAAGAAATGTAATTATCAGAGGTAAGCATACAGTAAAAATGTTGACTAATTTAATAAATGTTAAAAAATTATTATTTATTACCATTTTAACTTCACAATATTTAAAATGGATGGAAAAATAAAACATAAATACTGAAAAATGGAACCACTTGAAAGTGATAGATGTTATTAACCTAATTTTAAAATCCCATATACAATATTCAATATATTATTGAACTTTATAAACCTCCAGTGTCTTATAATGTATTCCCTGTACAATCAGATAGTGTAAAACATTTCATATTAATTCCTGAAAGAAATAATCATTAAATATTTCAATACTTCACCACATGTATTCAAGTCTTTCAGGTATGAATTTTTGAAAACAAAAAAAACCCAAACCTCCTAATAGCCAACGAAACCGAATCGTGAAGTCGGACGAGCTCGGCCCGAATTTCGGGTTCGTGTTCGTGCATTTTCGGCTTTATACGAGGATGGCCGAGTTGACCGTCGAGAAGAGAAACCGACCACGTGATGTAAAGGACCAAAGTGGGGGAACCCTTCCCCTTCATTCTTGGCTCGTTTTTCCTCTCGCCTTTTCTTAGGTCGTTTTTGCTCTCGCGCGTTTTTACTTCGCTTCTGCATACGTTTTTTTTTTTCGTTCGCTTTTGCTCTCAGCGTTTCATTTGTCGTCGTTCAACATTTTCCGAATTTGAGGAGCATCGAAGACTCCTGCCTTTAACTTGGCGCAGATATACTAGGCAATTTGTTTTCTAAGTATCTAAAAAAATCACCTTCTTTGTTAAGTGATATAACAAACTGTTTCATCAAGCTTTTCCGTGCAAAAAAAGAACCTCCGTAAAAGCTTGAGTTTTCCATAATGTTCTTCTTTCATCTCTATGCTGGGGGGATCGTGAGGCAATGCCGAAAATGTTGATGCCGAATTTGTTATCTTAGCTACTGAAAATACGCAAATATATCTCTTTACCTCGCAAAAATGGATCATCTGTGGAAACTCTAGTTTTTCTCGAGTATTCAATTTTTTCCCTAGGCTAGGGAAAATCTGAGGTACTGCAGAAAACTTCTTCTATCAGATGTGAAATCAGCAGTTAAAAATACGAAACACATCAGCTTTTTCATGCACAAAGAAAAGCTCCGTTAAGTCTCAAGTTTTTCTCATTAATGCACTCTTTCCCCTAGGCTAGGGATATTCAAAGATACTTTACAATAATTCTAAAGTTAGACTTGAACTGAGCGACCCGAAATACGTAGTAACGACGTTGTTCCATTAAATTTTTTGTGGATAAATATAACTTTAACGGAGCCTGAAACTTCCAGAATTTCACACATTTACCCTAGGTGAGGGGAAAATTGTAGGGTCTAGGGAAAATTCTAAGGCCGGATTCAGATTCAGTGGCTCAAAATCCATAAGGGTAGCCTTGTCAAATGTAAAGTTCACAACACTTTTTTTTTTTGTGGGCCTGTGTTACCCTTCCCAATAATGATACTCCCAACCGTAGGAAATGCTAAACAATAGATTTGATTGCTCCACTTTATAACTGCTAAAACGCTTTCCTCCTTTAAAATTTTTACTGAAATTTACTGAAATTGAATATGACATTGAATACACCTTTTGCCAGACCTATGCAAAAATCAGAATTTACATCAATTACCCTCACCAATAAAAATAGCCCTCAAAAGTCAGAAATGCTCAGAAATAGATCTTGCTCCACTTTTTAACTGCTAAATTGAGTTCCTCATTTACAATTGTCACTGAACTTTACTGAAACATTTGGATATATTGGACTTTTGGGGCTATTTTCATTAGTAAGGGTAATTGATATAAATGCTGATTTTTGCACAGGTCTTGAGAAGGGTGTAATCAATGTCACATTCACTTTCAAGTTTTCGGTAACAATTATAAAGGAGGGAATCGATTTAGCATTTGAAAGGTGAAACTTCTTTTATTTTCTGAAATTTTTATTTGACGTTATGCCTCAAATACATACGCATTCTTATAAACAAAATTTCACTTCAAGATGATTTTAAATGATAAAAACAAATAATTTTTAAAAAATCATACTACAAGAAACTTCTCATTTATCCGCTAAAATAGTACAAATATTAAAAAATAAATCCATTAAAACTCAATCAAAAACGAACACATAAATATATCTTTAAAATGAAAAGTTTCAGTATTTTTGTAGCTGAATGTACAGAAAATTTTGTAGACCTGGAAAGTTCCGTTTCCAGTACCGGTAGAGGTTACACGGTGATTTTAGAGTGCGATCATTTTTTGGCAGGGGAGAAGTGAAAAGTTGAGTGAGTACGGTGAGGGTGTGGTGAGTAAGGAGATTGGGGTGAAGGTGCAAGTGTGAATGAAGGGAGCGGTAGAAAGTGCGAATTTATGCAAAAAAAGATAAAAATTGACGAGAGTTGATTTTGAGGTTAGGTTCGCTTCGGCGAGATACTGGGTTTTTTTGGAGAGGGTAGGAGTTCGGAGGGTGTCAAGGGAGAAGGAGTAAAGGTGGCCGCACATTGCCAAAAGAAAGTAGGATAAGAGGGTGAGTTTTAAGTGAGTTTTTTAAAGTTTGGGGTTGTAATAGAAAGTGACTGGTGGGGAAGGGAGGAGACAGGAGTGGGGGAGTTGAGGTTAACGGTCGGTTAACACGTAATAGCAGCATGCCTGTTAAGCGGAGTCCACAGCACGTTTCCAGAGGGAAACAGAGCGAATTTGGTGAGGAGGGTGAAGCAAAAAGAGAGAGTGATAGCAAAGAGAGAGAGGATAGCGTCGCAGACGAGGCAAGCAGTGAGGGGAGCGCAGATGAAACGTTTGCTACGCCTTTGAACCCCGTGGCAATGGCAGGGTCGAGTCGAGGAAGGAGTCATAGGCGCGGGACTCGCGGAAGGCCCAGTAATTTAGAAAGACTCAGATCAAGGAGTTCGGGGTCGAGAGAGCTGTTACAAAGGTGGCAACAGTCGGCAAACGCGATTAGCAGCGAGAGCGTAAACAGCGAAGGGGAGAAAGCGGGAGACGACAGAAGGAAAAGAGAAAGGGTGGGCGAAGACGAGGAGAAGGGCAATGAAATTAAAAAAGTTAAGACGAAAAAAAGAACACCGGATAGAGATAGGGATGAAGGGAATATGCTGGGAAAATTAGAAGCTCTTATAAAGGGATTTAGAGAGGAGACTTGCGGAAGATTAGAAGAGACATGCGAAAGACTGAATGATATGCAGCGGCAAGGGGAGGAGGTAAAAGACGAAGTAAGAAAAGTGAGACAAAAGTGGGAAGAATGGGATGCATTATGGAAAGGAGAGAAAGAGAAGGTATGGAACAAATTGGAAAGCATAGAAAATAGACAGAGAGAGAATGAGGAGGATAGACAAAGGGATATGAAATTGTTAGAAGAAAGAGTGAGCAAGCTAGAACTAAGGAATGAGCATAAAGTGGAAGAGAAAGAGAGCTTGGAAGAAGTGAGAGAGTGTGAGGGGGTAATGCATGAGCAGAATGAAAGGTGGCGCTCGAGACTGATGGAGATTGAAAGAAGAATGGAAGGGGAAGAGAGAGCAAAGAGGAAAAAGAATATAATAGTAAAGGGTTTGAAAGCGGACAGGGAAAAGGAAGAGATTGGGAAGCTGATGAGAGACATCGGCGTGCAAGTCAGAGTAGAAGGGATAAAAAGACTAGGAGGGAAGGAAGAGGGGAAAGAATGTGTGTTTTTAGTGAAACTAGGAAGTGAGGAGGAAAAGTATGAAGTAATGGAGAAGAAGAAGTTATTGAAAGGAAGAAAAGAAAGAATCGAAGATGATCTGACGTGGCGGGAAAGGAGAAGAAAGTGGATAATCGAGCGAAAGGCATGGACCGAGAGGAGTAAAGGTAATAGGGTAAGGATCGGGAGAGATAGGATATGGGTAAACGGAGATATATGGATTTGGGACGATAAAGTAGAGGATCTGAGGGAGGGTAGGAAATGGGCAGTGAATAAAGGAGACAAGAGAGAGGAAAATGCGAATGCAAGTATCACGGGGGGGTTTCAAAACGACAAAAGGGCTTGAATGCAAGGAAGGAAGGTGAGAAATGCAAGAAGGGCGACGTGAAAGTAGCGTTCTGGAATGTTTCAGGACTAAAAAACAAGGACAAAGGATTTTGGGGAGATTTGCAGAAGTGGGATGTGATAATGATGAGTGAGACGTGGGTAGATGAGAATGAATGGAAAGGAATGAAAAGAATATTACCGAAAGCATATGAGTGGAAGATGCAAGCAGCGAGGAAGGAGCATGTAAAAGGGAGAGGAATGGGTGGCATGGTGTCAGGGGTAAGAAAGGAACTGGTGGTAAAGGAAGAAAAGGGAGAGTATAGAGAAGAAAAGGACGGAACAATGGTTAGGAGAATAAAATTAGGAAAAGTTATGATGGATGTAGTATGCGTGTACAGAAGAAGAGGAGAAGAGGGAGGGTGGAGAACAATAAGGAAATGGACAGAAGAAAAAGGTGACAGGTTGGTCCTAATAGGGGGGGACTTGAATGCATGGACCGGGGAACAAGGAGGAGAGGTATGGGATAGAGAAAAGGAGATGTTCATAAGAAATTCAAAGCAAAAAGAAACGGACCGGGAGGGTAGGAGGCTTCTGGACTTGTTGGGAGAGGTGGGATGGTTCATCTGTAACGGCAATACCAAGGGGGATGAAGAAGGGGAATATACGTATGCGGGTATAGGGGACACCGTCATAGATTACATTCTGGCAGAAGAAAGGGTAAGGAGTTGATGGTTAAAATGGAAGTTGGCGACATGATAGGCTCAGAACACTTTCCGGTAATTGCGACAATGAGAGGTGGTAGCTCAAAGCGGGGTAGGGGAAAGAGGGAAGGAAAGAGGGAAAATAAATTGAAAATGGGCTTTTGGGGGGAGGAAAAATTAAGAGAATTTAAAGAAAAAATAGAAAATGAGGGAATAGGAGGTTTGGAAGAGGAAGGAGTAGACAAGCTGCTAGAAAATCTTAAAGGAGTGATTGATAAAGTAAGGGAAGAGGTGAGACCAAGAGAAGAAGAAGGGTTTAGGAGAGGTTGGTGGGACGATGAATGCAGAGAAAGTAAAGAAAGAATGAACGAAAGTGTAAGAAAATGGAGGAGAGGGGAAATGACAAAAGGAGAACTCAACAGGAGAAAGAGAGAGCATGAAAGAATGATAAAGGAGAAAAGACAGAAGGAAAAAGAAAGGTACATGAAAGAAGTAGAGAAAGCGGTAAAGGAAGGGAGGGAATGGGAAGTGATAAACAGGGAAAGAGGAGGAAGGAAGGGCATAAATGAAGAAATAGGAATGAAAGAGTGGACGAAGCACTTAAAGGGGCTGTTAGGAGGTGTGGAAAATAGGGTGAAGGGAGAAGGAAGAAAAGCGGTAGAGCGAGACGAGGACAGCGAAAACGAGATTAGTAGGGAAGAGGTAAATGAGGCAATTGTTCGGTTAAAAAGAAATAAGGCATCAGGGGAGGATGGGTTGGAAAATGAAGCACTGAAATATGGGGGAATAGGAGTGAGAGAAGAGATGTGGAAGATTTGTAATAAGGTATGGAAAGGAGAAGGGTGGCCGGAGGAATGGAAGACAGGGCTGGTAGTACCGCTGATTAAGAAAGGAGAGGGAAAAAGGGTAGATGAATATAGAGGGATCACACTTATGTCGGTGGGATATAAAATTTATGTGGAAGTGCTGAGAAGGAGGTTAGAAAGACAGGTGGAAGAAAAAGGAAGTATACCACACAATCAAACGGGTTTTAGAAAAGGGATGGGAACCATAGATAACATCTACGTGCTCAACTATCTAGTCAATAGGAACCTAGGGCGAAAGAAAGGGAAACTAGTTGCACTGTTCGTTGATTTTAAGGCAGCATTTGACTCAGTTAACAGGAGGGTGTTATGGGCAGCCATGAAAGAGAGAGGAGTAGACGAAGGATTAATAGAGAGGATAAAAGAAATATTCGTGGAAACTAAGATAAGGGTGAAGATAGGAGACAGGAAAGGAGAGGAATTCTGGACAGGAAGGGGGCTCAGGCAAGGGTGTCCGTTGAGCCCACTTCTGTTTAGTATTCTTCTGGCAGATTTGGAGGAGAAGTTGGAGAGGAAAGGAAAAGGGGGAACAACGCTAGGAACAGGCAAAGTGTACTCACTAGCATATGCAGATGATGTAGCGCTAGTCGCGGATGATGAAAGAGGTATGAATCTGTTGATGAGAGTGTTCGAAGAATATGTGAGAGAAAAGGGTTTAACGGTGAATGTGAACAAGACTAAAATGATGTGTTTCAGAAATAAAAGGGGAAGATTAGAGTATGAATGGAAGATAAATAGTGTGGTAGTAGAGATGGTGGATGAGTTTTGCTACCTAGGATTTTGGTTCGAAACGAGAGGAGGAAGCGAGTTGCAGGTGAGAAAGAGATTAGAATGTGCGAGTAAAGTAATGGGACAAGTATGGGGTATAGGAAAAAGAAGGTTTAAGGACGACTGGAAGATGAGAGTATGGATGTTTGATGTCTTAGTGTGGTCAGTGTTAAGCTATGGAGTGGAAATTTGGGGATGGAAAGAGCATAAGAGAGTGGAAAGTTTGCAGGAGAGATTTTTGAGATGGGTTATGAGAGTGAGTTGGAGCTGCCCAGGTTATATGCTGAGGGAAGAAATAGGTCGAGAAAAAATGGTGGTGAGGCAAGCGAAAAGAGCATGGAACTTCGAAGAGAAACTAAAAAGTGGAGAAGGAAGCAAAATTGCACAAGCGTGTGCCCGGGAGGTTATGGATAAAGAGAGGAGGGGCAACGTGGGGCGTTCAAAATGGGAGGAAGAGAGGCATGTAATGAGGTTTGAGTGGGGTATGCAAGTTAGGGGTAGAGAGTGGGAGGAAATAGAGGAAGATATTAAGGCAAGGCAAGAAGAGGAAAGATGGGAAAAAATCGTTGATTCAAGGTACAACAGCTGGTATAAAATGGTGAAGAGGCAGGGGGAACCAGAGTACCTTCAAAAGATTAAAAAGGAGAGCAAATGGAATAGAGTGATAAGATTCAGAATGGGAGAGGGTGTTAGAGCATGTAGGTACTGGATGAATGATAAAGAGAATGTGTGCAGAGTATGTATGTATGAACAGGAAACGTGGGTGCATGTTTTAGAGAGGTGTACACGTGACGAAGGGGGAGGGGAGAGCATAGAAGAGAGAATGAAATGGATTCTGAATGAAAATGGTCAGGGAGAGGAATGGATGAAGAAGCTGGAAGAGCTGAGAGAGAGAGCTGGTTCCACAGGGTAGGAAAAAGCCAAAAAATGACTCCTAAAGAAGGAGAATTACGAAGTAGAGTTGCGGATTAGAGTCAAATTATGAGATTGATAATGGTAAGAGGAAACGGAAGCCCAGGGCAAATTCGCAAGCGTTTAGAAATAAGAATAGTAATGTAAGAAAATATGTAAAAAATAGTTGATAAGATAGTATAAGGCTTGTTTGTAAGAATACATGTAATGGTTATGTAAAGACTCTTAAACCCGTAAAAGGGAGAGAGTATAAACAAATAAAGAAGAAGAAGACCTGGAAATGGAAAGCATAAGTCGAGGTAGGCAAAGCATATTACAAGTAGAAGCTAACCGTTTTCCCTCAAAGCAGGTAAAAAATCGAGGCAGTAGCAGAACATCGTTTGACCTAGCAGCAAGTGCAAGATGTCGTAGTTTCCAATAAATTCGACATACGTTCATGAAAGTCTTTTTTCAAGGAAAAAAAATTATGGGAAATTATTGAAACATTGCAGATATCTTGTACACATGTGAAGCAAGCGTTCTACGAAGTTCCTACCCTCAGACACCAAATTAAGTGTACCAAATTTAGAGGGTTTTTTTGCTGAATACGGTTACACAACTCAATAAGCAGTCGCGGACATTGGTCCAGGGATGGTCTCGAAGGAAATACCCCCAAGTCAAAGCGTTAACAACCGTGCCGAAGACTGCATGGCACCAGAGTGTGGTGTTCCAAACGGTATCTTTGGGATACCAGGTCGCATTATAAAGCATGCAGACCTTACCCCCGCATGTGGGGCTCTGCGGGGGTGGACCTACACTTCCCTAGCCACTCGCGGGAATAGGATGGAGAAACCTAAAACAAATTTAAATAGGAGTATTTTTGAGGAGTTGGGTGGTCCGTTGGACGTGGTGGAGGAGTTCAGCTTTGACGGTAGAACACCGGCCGGGGTTGATATCATCCTTGCCGAGGAGCACATGGAGGACACTAGAAGGGTGATCTCTAGACTAAGTGATGTGCTCGAGAACATGAAGGCCATTTGCGATACCAAGAGGAACATGTTTCCGCCAATCCGTGAGGGTTTGCAGGAAGCGCAGAAGCTGGTGGAATGGCTTGTTTTTCAAAACCGGAGTGTCAGTAATCTACACGGATGTATTCCGTCCCATTTTGGGCAGTCTGCTGCCAAAAGGTTGAAGAAGGAAAAAGAAAAAATGCAGGAGAAGGCTAACACGAGCCAGGCGGGGACTCAAACCGACGAAGCCGTGGGAACTTACACTCCCCAGCTCGGGAAGCGAGAGAGGGAAGCCACTTTGAGCCCTGTTGAAGCAAGAGAAAGGAGACCGGCGATCAAAAAGGCGAGGACCCGCACCACTGCTGCCAAAGCGACGTCAACGCCTGAAAAGGAAATAGAATGTGCTGCAGCGTCAATACGGATGAAGAGCGGAAAGAAGACGACGCGGAGAAGAGCTCGACTCGAGGAGGTTCTCATCAAACCGGCTGAAGGTCTGAGCTATGCCGAGGTAGTGAAGTCTGATGCCCTTGGCGTAAAAATCAAGGGAGTCAGGCAAACAAGAAGCGGAGAGATCCTTGTGGAGCTCGGAGCAGAAACAAAGGGCAGAGCCGAATTTTCGGCTACCGTTAAGGAGGCGGTTGGCGAGGGGGGTAGCGTGCGCGAGCTCGTCCCCCGCATCGAGATCGAGATCTTGGACCTCGATCAAACCAGTAACGCTGAAGAAGTCGAAGCGTCCCTAAGAAGCCACTTCGACAACCAGTGTGTTGAAGACGTGAAGGTCAGCCTCACGAAAAGATCCTTCAGAGGCAATCTGAAGGCTTTCGTGAAGCTGCCAAAGGAATTAGCCGCGATGTTGGTACGCACAGGATACCTGAAGGTGGGATGGGTTTCCTGTCGTCTACACAAGAAAACGGAAAAGGTTCGGTGCTACCTCTGCCTAGGCTTTGGCCACATGGCAGCAGGCTGCAGGGGTCCAGACAGGACGAAGGCCTGCTGGATATGTGGCAAAGAGGGCCATAGGGTTGCGCCGTGCGAAAGTACGTCGCAGTGCTTCCTCTGCACTGCAGCAGAAGAAGAGCCCCGGACTGATCATCAGCCGGGGACAATGAGGTGCAGGACGTTCCGAGAGGCAGCTGCGGTGAAGAAGCCTCAGGGGCGCGCTGCCTAACCTAATATATCCAACCAGGATGCTGAGGACGATGCGTACATCCTGGTTGGATGAAGGTTGGCAGAATGCCAAGTTGGCGCTTAAAGTTGGAAGCCGAAGCACGGCTTAATGGCCTTACCCCCGTGTCCTTGAAGTAATCCGAAAGCGGTTCCGAGGGCATGGGTTGGCAGGAGGAGGAGATGAGTTTAGTGAGTATTACCGCTTTTTAGGTCGAGTCCCACACTCAGTGCGTAAATGCATTCTCACCTTCTCTATAATAATAATAAAAAAAAAATAAGAAAAGGTAGTTCAAGCGATTAACCCCGCGATGGGGTGACTATCTACATTTATAGTTTTCAATTCTATACTAAAATTAGTACAGGACAAAACCAGTCTATCGTAGTTAAGAGAAGAAAAAATGAAGAAATAAAGACAACTCACCTTTTTTAATTAAATACCAATATTAACACTATAAAAGCTTACTAAAATATTTGTGTATAGAATAAAGCAAAAAAAAAAAAAAGAATAGTAATAAGGAAAGAAAAAAAAATCAGCTGTAACGTGTTAACATAACCTATATTTTATTTTTATATTGCTTAGTTATTATTGAATATACAATAAGTATTAAAAAATAACTGCGCGGATAATTACCATTGCATTTTAGAGAAAAATGTCCCATATGAAAAAGAAAGGGTACAAAATTTTGAGAAAATGTTGTTGCAAAAATAATCCGCTATCTTCCATAGGTTTCGAGTTATAATATATCGAAAAATCCTCACTTTTTTGGATTTGCAACGAAAAATCACTATGTTTAAAAAAACACTGTGTACCTTTGCACATCATTACTGCACGGAAAAGTGTTCCACAGGTGAGTGAAAGTTGACTCAATTTGCTGTGATAAAAAAATAACAATGTCCTACATATAATAGGTCACAAGTTATGACTCCTCAAATTTACCATTTTTGCCTGTTTTTACGGGCAAAAAAGTGGAGTTCACTTTTTTCAAAATAAATCGTGTCACATACAATTTGCGTTGATGATGCCATTTTTTTGTGTGCATTTTTTACTAAAAACGGGGAAGTTGTATTTTTGGAAAATACCTCGGTTCCTGTAGACCCCACGAAAAATTTTCCAGAGAATAAATGAAAGTGGAGTCAATTTAGCGTAAGTTCAAGAAAAAAAATGAATAGAGGCACCTGAGCGTACCGTAAAGTAGAAATATGATCATATTTCGAAATTTTTATCCCAAGTAAGTGTACATAATTTATTCATCATGTCTTTTTCCATTAATAAATAAATAATTGTTTATAACAAAAGCTTGCTATCACGACTTATGATTACTTTTTGACCATTTTTTATTATTTTTATTGGCACAAAAGTTATTGCAAGTGATTGAAAATGTGTGATGTTTTTTTATCTATAAACAAATTTTTGTATTAATAACTGTTTATAACAAAATCTTAGTCATAACCACTGCTGAGTATTTTTTGAGAACTTTTGTGGCAAAAAAATAGTTATAATTGATTAAGCATGTAATATGTATTTTTTGTCGATAAAAATATATTTTTTTAATAATTGTTTGAACACTATCTTCTAATGAATAGTTTTTTTGCATATAATTCCATACTTACCTCCAAGATACTTGTAATTCGCAGTGATTTCTGTAAATTGTGCATAATATGCTGTGACCATTTTTTCGCATTAAAAATAAGGAAGTAATTGATTAGTTGAAAGTAATTACATATCAAATGTAATTCATTATTTTAATGAGAAGTTCCGGTTCGGGTATGGATCGAGATGAGTAGACAGGCGTGAGATCTGTGAAGCATTTTGGCAGGATTAAGACGGTAAAGATAGTAGGAGTGACCTGGTGATGTGAAGAAAAAGGAGAGGAAGTTGTTGGAAAAAAGATGAAAGTGGACGTGGAATCTGTGGAGAAGGTGTGAGAAGCGAAGTAAAAATCAGCACAGGTGAATTTTAAGGTTAGGAATCCAACCGGAAGGGCAAGGTGAAGAGGCGATTGGGGCTTGCGTGGAGAGATCGTAGGCTGTGACGAGAAGGTAGCTTGACTACAGCGGTGTCTACAGTGGCGGAGAAGAAGAGAGAGTGAGAGAGAAGTGACAGCGAAGAAGGTGGAAGTTTGGTGGGAGTTGATAAAAGTGGAATGGGAGAAAGAGAAGGAACAAGCGAACTTGGACAGCAAGAGAGAAAGGGAGAAGTTACTGCAGGAGATGGCGAATATGCATCTAAGCATCCAGGAGCTCAATCTGAAGGTCGAAGGGTTGAAGGAGAAGTCGAGGTTAGTGGAAGCGAGGAAAGATGCGAGCTGTCAGACGGAGGAGAACGAGAGCACATGGAAGAATCCTCCAAGGGCTTTGACGAAGGAATAGTGGGTGGTAGAGTAGGAGGCCAGAGCGGCGAGAAGGAGAAACTTTTAGGTCCTGGGGGTCAGTGGAGACGACTGCGAGGTGCTGAGTGTAGTGGGGAACCTAGTTTCTGGAGGGAAGGGGTAAGCTCAAGAACTCAGGCTTATGAAATGAAAATGATTGAATGGAGCGAGAGAGGAGTTGGTGGAAATTGGCCTCGAAGAAAGAAGGAAAGGTTGAAACGGGCAGGTGTCGAGGTGATAATCAAATATATGAAAGCGAAAGTAGGGGAGACAACCTGGAAGTGGAACGAGAAGGAAGGCAGAATGGAGGTGATTTGGCTGGAGGAAAAAAAAGAGGACCACTTTGAAAAGAAGAGATGGAAGAAGCAGAAAGTGGTGAAAATGTTAAAGTGAATAGCAGAGCAAGGTGGCTGGTGGTTTGTGAGAGGGTATGTGTTGAAGAGGAATGGGTTGCAGTGTCGGTTAGGATGTGATGAACATCGGAGAATAAAAAACGGTAAGGAAGGAAACAATGTATTTTTACAGCTTAGGAGGAAGAGCTTTTTACTGCTAGTTGAGTAAGGTAAAGCGAAAAGAGCGAAGAAAGGGAAAGGAGGTTAGAGGCAATAAGCTGAGTTTCGTAACTTGTAATTGGACAGTCCGGCAGTTCGGGTAAAGGGAGCGTTTGTGATTGTGACTATAGTAAAACGGAAAGAGGATTTGAAGTACAGAAGGAGGGATGAGATTAATTATAAGTAGGTTAAGTTAGGTTTATTAATTTTGTGAGAAGTTTTTTTTGTAATGGATTTTCAAGACTCTCAAACGCGTAAAAGGAAAAGAGTCTAATAAATACACTAACATTATTTGATAAAATCAATAAATAAATAAGTAATTAAATAAATCGGTTGCATCTAAAAGTTCTTTAGATAATTTCAAAAATAGTTGATCAATTAATGTATTAAAAAATTATTTATTATTAAATTTGTTGATTAAATGAATTAAGGACTTCATGCATGAGTTTAACATTTTTTTCAATTTTCTTTCTAAATGAACACGCATTCGTACAACACTCAAGAGATCAAGTGTTTATACAAGATTAGCATTATAGATTTCCAAGCTTGGTAACATTTTCTGGAGTAACTGTATTTTTATCACTTGCAGAGACGGTGAAGTAAGTATGGAATTATATGCAGAGGAAGTATTTATTAGATGATATTGTTACAAACAATAATAGAAAATACTTTGTTTATCGATAAAAAATATATATCGCATCATTTTATATATTTTTAGTATACCATTAAGCCATTTCCCTTTTGGGATAGGCGTGACACTACCAGATTCGGGTAATATTTCTAGGTGGATTATTTACTACTAGTGTAGTGTGGGCTCACCACACCCACGACGGGCCAACAGCACGCAGTATTCCCGAACGGTCACCCATCCAAGTACTAACTGCGCCCAACACTACTCAACTTCAGTGATCTTACGAGAACTGGTGTTTTCAGCGTGGTATCGCCGTTGGCGATATCGCATTATTAATCAATTATAATTACTTTTTTGCTACAAAAGTACTAAAAAGTGGTTATCATAAGATTTTGTTACAAAAAATTATTAAAAAACTATTTGTTTATTGATAAAAATATATATTAAATTTTTATTTAATTATAATTACTTTTTGTCACAAAAGTACTCAAAAAGTACTCAACAGTGGTTATGGCAAGATTTTGTTATAAACAATTAGTAATGCAAATATTTTTTTATGAATAAAAAAACATATTATACATTTTCAATTAATTACAATCACTTTTTTTCCACAAAAATTAAAAAAAAAAATGGCCAAAAAGTAATCATAAGTGGTGATAGTAAGCTTTTGTTATAAACAATTATTAATACATTAATGGTAAAAGACGTTTTATACATGATGAATGAATTATATGCACTTATTTGGGATAAAAATTTCGAAATATGACCGTAGTCCACTTTGCGATACGCTCAGGTGCCTCTATGCAGGAAAAGTGCCCTTTCCAAGGTCCTATCTCGTGCCCTCTAAGAGTCTAAAAGATAGGAAACTCTTTTTTTTTTAACTTACGCTAAATCGACTCCATTTTTATTTATTATTCTAGGAACTTTGCCGTGGGATCCACAGGATACGAGGTATTTTCTAAAAACACAACTTCTCTGTTTTTAGCAAAAAATGCAACAAAAAAATGGAATATTTGAAACCTTGCAATTCCCAAAATAATAGGACTAAAAATACTTCTTTTTTTTTAGATGTATTTAGATTTTTGTAGACTCTATTTTTTTTAAACTTAGTGATTTTTCGCTGAAAATCCAAAAAAAAGTTGGGATTTTTCAATGTATCATAACTCAAAACTTATGGAAGATAGCGGATTATTCTTTCAACAAAACTTTCTCATAATTTTGTCCTCTTGCTTTTTCCTGTAGGATATTTGGCTCTTAAATACAATGGAAATTATTCGAGCACGCACAAGTAACTTTCGGAACTGTTAAAAAAAAACGGTTCGGCAATCAATCTGTTCTAGTATTTTTGATGTCAAAAGGTGCCCCTTAACAAAACTCTCTCATTGAAAAAATTGGAAGTAGAATTTTTTCGGGAACCAAACCACCAGATGCCTGGACATTTATATGGGCGATAAATTAGAGACACTGCACTCTAAGCGGAGAAACTGCGCCCACGCACGAGTGAATTTTTCACTGCACGATTTATTCATTAATTGATAAAGTGAGTAAGAAAACGTGCGAAATGACGTGGAAAATGGATTTATTCAAAAAATTTGGAATCTCAGATTTTTACGCGAAACCTTTGGAAGGTACGTATACTGAAAGAACAATTTTCGATCCGCATAAGCTCACTTTTCATTGATTTTTACGCTTTTCACAATTGAAGTATACATTTTTTTAATGCTTTTGACAATCGAAAGTTCGTAAGACATTCTTTGTGAAATGGTGTTTTAGAGCTTCGATTCTATATGTACATCCACCAAAGTTCGGTTTTTGTACATTTCTTGCACGTAATACCAGGCAACAGGTTTTCACTCAACGTTCAAATTATTCTTTCTTCTGTCCGAAAACAGATTTTACTTCAAGATCAAAGGAAATCCTCTCATAGGTAAAGGATATCATTTGAAACGACAATCCTTTAACTATGAAAGGATTTCCTCTTATGCCAATTTTGAATGGAAAATCCTTTAATAGTGAATGGAATCGTTTGACAGTCAATAGTCTGTTTTTAGAGTGTGTGTGAACAACTGTGCCCTAGAACAGTTTGAAAATACAATTATTAAGCCTTTGATGATTTTGTGCAAATTACTGTAACGATTCGCTCCGGCTGACGGTACTTGTATAACATTCATTTTTGTGAAATTAAAAATAGAATTAAAATTTATGTCAATTATATTAAGTTTCTGCCCCTATCCGTGCCTGAAATTTCTTATAATACTAATTGAAAAATTTACAAAAGTTAACGAAATGTTTTTGTTTGAAAATATGCAGTATAATGGAATTTAGGTCAATTAAATTCTAAAGTGTTTAGGACAGGACTGATTCACATTACCTTACTGAAAAGTCCGGTGAATCAATCCGGGATAAAAGATAAAAAATCTTATTTCTATTACAATTTTTTTTATGAACCGCTGAACAAAATCAAGTATTATTGATCATATTGCCAACTAAAAAATCTTCGGTACAGTTGATACTTGAGTCAATTAAAAACGATTGTAGTTTAGACTGCACTATAAATTTAAAAGAAATGATTATTAATTAAACACAGGTTTTATTCTTAGATATAATTTCAGAAAGACTTACAATTAATCGGTATTTGTAATTCAAAACGCTTATATTGCAATTAAAATTTCGCACACAACGCGGGGGGGGGGGGGGGATTCGAACGAATAAACCTAAGCACACAATACGATGATGTTATCCACTACGCAATTACATGAGTTTCGATTCGTAAAACAATCCCGAAATGCATTTATAACTCAGGTGGCGACGTAGTAAACGACACTGGATCCCAATAGAACCACGGTAAATCACACCTGTTGTTATTCTTCTAAACAAACGGCGCAAACAAATTCGCTGTTTATGAAACTTTTGAAATTTTGAGATACTCTTTTGGAAATGTATTTCTGTTAGTTTGCCACTGGTATTACGGAGCAGTAGACTGACATTTTATGAAAAATATCATTGTTATAAACAAATGGCATGAACGAATTCGCGGTTTGTGCAGTTTTTTAAAGTTTCAGGTACATTTTTGGAAATTTGTTTCAAATGGTTTTCTAGTGATATTTCGGAGCAATAGATTGACATTCTATGAAATATGTCATTGTTATAAACAAATTCGCTGTGCGTGCAATGTTTTAAAGTTCCAAATACTTTTTTGAAAATTTGCTTCAATTGATTTACCAGTAATATTCCAGAGAAGTCCATTGACATTTTATGAAAAATGTAATTGTCATAAACAAACGGCATAAAGAAATTCGCCGTTTGAGCAAATTTAAAGTTTCAGGTACTTTTTTTGGAAGTTTGTTACAATTGATTTACCAGTAATATTCTAGAGTAGTACATTCACATTTTATGAAAAATGAGATTGTCATAAGCAAACGGCATAAGCAAATTCGCTGTTTGTGAAACTTTTGAAAGGTTCAAATACTCTTTTGGACATTTATTTCTATTAGTTTTCCACTGATATTTCGAGCAGTAGATTGACATTTTATGAAAAATTAAACCCTCTTCTTGAATATTATCGTTTCCAACTCAATATAAGTTATATTGTCTGTTAATCTAGAACATTAAGAAAGGTCGTTAATATCATTGAGCAATATTGCTTCCTCATAGAGGGAGGTTTGTAATGATCTAAATTTTCAAATATAATTTTTTGACATATTTCAATATAATTCGACCCCAGGAGTTCGAAAACACAAATTGAAAAAAATGCCAATCGTGTTTGCCTGGGTGAGTATGTTTTTGTGTGCGTGTGTAACTTTTTTCTGTTCACCATATTTCGAAAAGTGAAAGAGATATAAACATGAAATTTGGAAGAATTGTAGCTGCGACTGATATCCAGGTCTGATCAGATTTTGAGCTAGATCTGCCATTTCGAAGTAGTTTCTTTTTGCATTCAGAGATTTCAAACAAAAAATTGTACCTTGTTCATATAAGAGAAACTGTTTTGATATTCAAAATACAATAATACAATATCTAGCAGATTTGTTCGCGTCTTTAAGATGCATTGATCGACCTATTGTTGAAACGTATATGACCTATCAGCACCGATTTATGAAGTTCCAAAAAAACGATTTATTCTATTTATATGAGAAAAACTTTTTTTATATTGAAAATACGACAATACTATATTTAGTGTATTTGTTCGCGTGTTTGGGGTGCATCGATTGACCTATTGTTGAACTTTTTATGACCTACCAGTAAGGATTTATGAAGTTTCAAAGACAATGGTGTATTCTGTTTATATGAGAAAAACTTGGTTCATATTAAGAATACTATAGTACTGTATCTGACATGTTTGATTGCGTCTTCCAGACACGTCGAATGATCTATTGACGAACCTTCTGTGACCTTTTATGTGATATATTTGTTCGCATCTTCAAGACGCATCGATTGTCCAAATTGAGAAACTTTTATGACCTACTATAACCTACTAATATCGTTTTTGAATTTTGTAGCAAAATTATTTTCGTTGTTTATGAGAGTATTTTTTATAAGAGGATTTTTTTATATTGGGAATATAACATTACTGCAATTAATGTAACTGTTCACGCCTTCGAGATGCGTGAATTGATCTATGGACGAACTTTCGATGACCATTCTTGATGAATTAATAACTACTTAGATAGTTAAAAAAAACATCACGTGCGTCCTAAACTATGACCCAAGACAGATTTATGTGTAAACACCTTCGGTAAGCGTTAACTGAAATTGAAATCTTACATAAGGCAAATAATATCTCACGCGCATGTAGGAGTATAAAAATTTATTTCTCTTATATGTAATGTCTTGCAAAAGTTTGTGGACATCTATTTTGCAATAGATTGAACAACCACCCTAGTTTTAATAATAACAAACTGTAGGTTTTCTCTCAATTATTGCATAAAAGGTAATAAAAGTACCCGTTTCATGGGCATAAATGAAAGCCAGTATGTGTTAATTGCGTTCGAAGTTGTTTGAAAAAACGTCAAATGTTAATGTTTCCGAAAAATATCAATAAATTCGGAAATAACCAATTTTTATATTGTTTTTGGGCTAATTTTGAAGATAATTTTCTGCAAGTCTTTTAGAATATTGTTTTATTAATTTGTTTTAATTCAGTTATGAAAACCTGACTTTATATAGATATTGATAATTTCTTTAAATTAAGCTTAGATTTTGATTGCATCAAAGGGAAAATTCTAGAAATATTTTATCAAGTCACTTAAATAATTAAGAAAATTATCTTTAAAACTAGTGCCAAGAGATTAAAAAATATTAATTGCTTTTTGATTTATTAACATTTTTCGGAAACATTAAAATTTGTATTTTTTTTAATAACTTCTAATAAAATTAATATATTGCTTTCAATTTGAGACCATTAGGCGTATCATTTTATCAGGTTTCGTGTAGTAATTGGAAGTAAATTTAGAGTTCAATATTTTAAAAACTAGAGTGCTTTCATAAAGTATTGAAAAATATAGGTCTAGAAACTTTTGCATAGTAGTGTATTACATTCTCTTATAAACTATCCAATGTAGGTATATTCTATTTCTGTAAAATTAAAATCTATCACTTATATCCCGAAAACAATAATTTTCCACAATTTTAAGAAAAATATAATTCTTAAACAAATAATAAAATGGTTGAATAATTAAAAATTATTCACAAAATACTTGGAAACTTGTCCCTTGACAATTAAAAATAATACTTGTGAAAAAAATCCAAAGAATACATTTTTTTTTTTGGGTGACTTTCCAAGCACAATGACAATTGTTTGAAAGGGGGGTGGGGAGTCAAAATGAAAACTTGCTGGGTGGCAATTATTCTTTGAACATGCGTTAAGAGGTTTTAATACTTTAATTCACAACAAGTTAAAAACAAGTAGCTCTTTTTCCATTTTTTTAAATCAAGCTATTCCCATTTAAACCCCCATGTTAATTTCAAAGGCTCAGGGGCACGGGTTCACTTCGACAAAAAAAGAAAACAAGAAAAATGTTAAGTTGATAGACTATAAATATAAATTAAGTATTTATTTTTTAAATTGAACTATTGCTCTACTCTTAACAATAGAATGATAATAAAATTGATTTTATAAGACGATTATGAATCTGTTCAGAATTAAATAATGTATAGATTTTTGCGTTAAAAATTGAACTATTTTACTTCCAAAGCCTTAGAAATTAATGAAATGTTTGCATCCGATTGAAACTTCAAAATCTTCTTTCAATTTTCAAAAACATTGTGATTAATTTAAGTTTTGCTATATCTGTTATAATAAATTTAAAATTAGAAAGTAAAAATGAAATATTCAAATATAAACAAATTGAAGTTGAATTATTTAAAATAAAATAAGCCTCGAATCATTAAAATTTCAGAGTGCTGAATGCAAACTTAAAAATTTTCATTTTTTTAAATTTTTAATTTATAAGTGACATTTTTGAATGTGAATGTTTCAATTACAATGTAAAATCCTTTTATTGTAGAGTTACAACCTAAAATTGTTTAGAAATAATATGATTCTAAAGAATTAAAAAATTTATTGATTTATTCTTCAAACTATTTTATTTCCTAAAACGCATTCTCTCCTTTGCCTGCTCAGTCAAGCTTTGTTTATAAAATACTGATTCGGACCGATATCAGTTCTCTGAAAGAACACATTGTGTCGCAATTATGTTACGCATCTACATTTAGAATTAAGCGAATTATATTTCATGAAGAAGAATATAAGAAATTGAAATTTCATTATGAAAAATTCATTATTATGACACTTATAATTATTATTACACATATAAGTACTCAAAACTTATAAGAAAAATATTGAAAATTGTTTCTTTTTTTTCAAATTAGACACAGAATATTTTTCTCCTGTTTGTAAATGATTGACAATAGTTTAAACAATTATTATTCGTTTGACAGAGAAGCAGAGGGGGGGGGAGAAGAAGAGAGAGAAGCAAGCCTTCGTTCTGTGACATGAGACACAGCGCGTATGTCAGAGGCCTGCGTTACACTTTCTAGTCGTGGTTTCATTTGAATCAGGCGCGACTCCCCATATCTAGGTCTAAGATGTTTACACATCAAAAAGGGAGTGTCTATACGTCTGGATACAAGCCACGCCCCCTTTCCTTTTCCAGCTTCACCTCCCCTTTCCAGGTCCGTACGTTTAGACTCGACCGTGTGATAAATTTGGAATACAACAATATACATTATACCGCAAGTTAAAAAGTTGTTCATTGTAACAGAAAACACATCAATTGACATTTTGGTAGCCTCTCTGAATTTCTGAAAATAATATTTTCGGTCAGACAGAAACATAAGCTTGAAAAATATTGAAAGTATCCATTTCTTTCTTTTTTTAGGGAAAACCCTTCCGCAATGAGGAAGCAAATTCATTTGATACCTACGAGGAAGCAAAATTCTTATAAAATGAGTCCACATAAATACACCCATAGTGAATACATCCATAGTACATCGCATAGTGATTCATTCGAGCGATACGATGCGAGAAACAACCGAAATATTTTTGTTTATCGCCTTGACAATCGAGCTGTCATCTCAGTTCGTTTCATTAAAACGAACTTCTCGTCAAATCGATCGATCTGACCGAACAGCCGAGAAGCTAGTTTCCAAAATTTTTAATATTGCTATATTTAAATGAATATAAGTAGAAAATGAGTTGATAGACGTAGAAAGGCCTTTTTTCAAAGTTGAAGCTAACTTTTACTTTCATACCTAAGAAATATTCCAAAAATATGCAATTTTGTTTCAGAAAATATATCAGACTAATAGACTAAAGAAATTTTATACAATTTTTCTTTAAATTAAGAAAATCTAAAAAGTCTTTGAATTTTGGTATTTTTTAGAATTTATATTTTCTACGAAAAAAAGTTTATTTCGAACATATTTTTATATATTACATTTTGGAAATATCGGCAATATGTAATTTAAAAATTTGAGTTTACTATGGCATCTAAGTTAAAAACATGATGAAGGAGATTTTCTAATATATAGTTGTATTATTAGAAATGAGTAACAAATGGTTTATGAAAGAAACGTATATTACTCGCTAAATATTTACATAATTGTATTGTGGAACAATGCAATATATCATTCAGACTGAATGCACTTGAAAATAGAATAATTCTTTCTTTTCGTCCAGTCATTTATACGTAAAAGTTTGCGAGCAACGACTTTTTTTAGTTTATTTCGACGTTTTCGCATTATCAAGGAAGAGCGAGAAAAGAGGCGTTCCACAGGCACAGATTTTGCTTCAGTGCTAAATAAATCGCGAGCCATATGTGCTAGATTGGGATAAATCTTTTCCCGGTTTTTCCACCATAGAAGAATGTCAGCAGTCTCATATGCTCTGTCTGATGTTATATATTCATTAATTTCTTTTCTCCAATCTTCTTCTGGCTTGTTTCGTCCACGTACAGCTCCTTGTTGCTTCTTTTCTGAAGAGTCTTTTCTATAGTGTTGGTGTAAGTCGATCTCTTCGTCACTTGATTCTTCTTCTGCAAGTTGCTGATCAGAAACTTTAAGAACCCCTCCTTGAGGCGGCGCAAGGTAATATTCCGTTCTGTATATTTCTTCGAACTTTTAAATCGACGCTGCTTTCCTGATTTTTCCCCATTCTGTGAACTCGAAGACTTGGTTTTTATGCCTGGGATCGAGAATTAGGATTGCGCAATAGACCCAATTGCATTTTCGTTAATGTTTCAATAATTTTTATTGGGTTGCGTAGAGCGCGTTTTTAATTTTAAGATCATTTGGAGTCGCATCAAGTTTTTTGTCTAGTTCTTGGACAGCATCATCAAGCTTATCAAGCAGTATATTGAATTGATGTTTGTGAGCTGCAGCTAGAAGAGTCCAGTCATCCTTGTCCAAGCAGTAACTTTTCAGATCTGGGTTTGAAATACACAAGCTGTCTATCGCTTTCTGCATTTTCAATCCCTTTGCCATCATATAATCAGTAGAATGCCATCTTGTTTTTACGTCATTACTCGGTGCCGTCATTTTCGTATTTGGCGTGATGCAGCAACACTCGAATTTGTGACATAGTTGTTCGCTGTACTTTAACATTATGGACAACTTTCTTAATGTCCCTATACTATAGGGCCTATAGGCGACTGATTTTTACTACTTTCGGCTTCTTCTATTAATATTTCATCCTCTTCAATTTCACAATCTGGCTCAATCTTATCCTCGTTTCGCAGTCTTAATTCTTTAAGGAAATCTTGTACACCTAAGTTTTCAATGTGAGCTATGCACCTAAAGTGTTGGTCTTCTGAATCAAACTCAATACCATCAAGGTCCATGAGCAACTCGAATTTAGCGATAACATTTGTGTTGCTAGCAGCATTATCTAAAGTTATTCCCTGCACTTTCGTCTGAAGTTTAT
The DNA here is from genome assembly GCA_932178445.1 of Andricus quercusramuli. NCBI lineage: Eukaryota > Metazoa > Arthropoda > Insecta > Hymenoptera > Cynipidae > Andricus > Andricus quercusramuli. The sequence goes on from CAKNXH010060429.1 coordinate 168,815, forward strand.
ATTCGTTCAAAAAATTTCGAAAGATCTTCGCAATATCACTTACAGCGTGAGCACCCTTTGCGGGGGTGAATTCTAAAGTTAAAGACTGCTGGACCCATTCATCATCGATATAATGACCTAATCAGAAATTTATGAAATTCATGTAAGTGACATGTAGCTACAATAAAGTTGCTCAAAGGAAATTATTTCTTTTTCGTTTTCAAGTATAGCTTGCAATGTATATTTTATGACTGATTTCGCACTTTTGATATATTATTTTTAAATTAAATTAAATATGATATTTTTTAAAATTTATATCCGATATGTGTAAATGAAAAACAAATCTTTTCACTTCCCGATATTGTTTCTTCTACTTCTTGCTTCTTGCATAACCTTAAATGTTGAGGAAATCATTGATCGCAGGGCATTTTTTTGTGGAAGATTCGCATTTTTGTTCAAATAGGCGAAAAATTCTTGGGTTACTTCATCATCAACGAAACTTATTGTCAGATATTTTCTCGCTACCCATTCCACCACCATACGATTAGAGATGTTTTGATCAAATTTCTAATAGAAGAGCAAAGATATAAATATGTTTGATATGAAATTATTATATCAGAAATTAAGCAGAGAAATGACACTTTTCAGGTATATTTATATTTTTAAGCGAACCCATTTTTTTAATTCTAATAAAGACCGAATTTATTTTAAATTGAACATTTTCTAATACTTCGTAAACAAAATTTATTCAACTTGTAGATTTACACATTAGATTTTGTTTACAAAATATTAGAAAATATAATTGTTTTAATTGTTCCAATCAAGCTTAATAAAGAAAAATACAATTATAGCCATTAAGTTAAAATAAATAAAATAAAATGATATCAAAATGAACAATTACATTCCTTTAATTGTTTTAATTTAATTGAATTAAGAAAAATACAATTAGAGCCGACTTTATCGATACTTTAGCGAACATTTTGAAAAAGACGCAAGATACAGAAAAATTCTCAGACACTTTTTTTAACAATTTTTCAAGTGACACAACAAAATATTATGTCCCAAAACGATTTGGCCACTTCAGCATACACGCTTTACAGCCTTCCCGATTTGAAATGAATTCGGTCTAAATGTGATTTTATTTTATTTTAAAATTTTTAAAAAGTATCATTTCTTATCTCAAGAGACTAAATATCCTTTTTTTCATATTAATAATATTAATCTTCGATTTAGTATATGAAAATAAGAATAATGTAGAAAGCTCTTTACTACTTTTTTTTTTAAATGTATTGAAAGTAAAGTTTTGTAAGATTCTTGAAAAAATCAGTCATATATTTCTGACACTAATCTTGAATGAAAAAGGGAAAAGGATTTTGCATTTTATTCAGACAGAAAATCAGATTTCTACTGAAGCAGGCTTCAAAAAGAGTTAACATTAATTTTTCGTCTTCTCACTTCTTTTAAAAATATAAATTTGTTTAAACTTTATTGAAATCGAAAAATTATTTGAAATTCATTTTAAAATTATTGAATTTCTTGCTCAAAAATGCTGAAATGTAAAATTTGAAGTATGTATGTATGTATGTTAGGGTGGGCTAAAAAAAAACTTTTAATTTTTTTTTCCTTAGATACCATGAAAATATGGTCAGAAATGACGAAAAAATAAATCTGGTGAAGCTTGAGCTCTGAATATTAATATTACGAGGTGGCGATTTGTGATTTTTGATTTCCTATTTAAATAACACATGAATTTTTTTTTATTTTTTTTCGAGTTTTGATGCGTTTGAACGAATAATTGGCTAGTGGAAACAAAAACTTATTCTTGTAGAGAATTTAATGATCCACGAAAAATGTCGGATATGATTTTTTGCTAAGTCGACTCTTTCAAAAGTTATTCGAGGTTAAAGTCCAACTCTAAATCGTAAAAGATAATTTTTACAATTTTTTATATTCTATCACAAAATAATGGCTCAAAAACATGAAATATCTTATTTTTCGTGAAACTAATCGAATGTTTTTGGTAAAACAATAACATGTTTACAAAATATCGTAAGAAAAACCAATTTTATGAAACTTAATTAAAAAAAAAACCTGAACTTTACTTTACCTGAATAATGACTTGAATAAAAAAATTTTGGAAAACGGTTGACCTAAAGGCCATCCCTGCAACTTCCCGCTAATTTCAGTCATTGAAAGTTTGCAATTTAGCCGCTGTTTGCGATGTTTTTGAGCTCTTCGAGCTCAAAAATACAATTCTTGTGTTATTTTGAGCTCTCTGAGCTCAAAAATAAAGCTGTTCAATGCTTTTGAGCTCTTTGAGAATCAAAAATCACCAATCGCCACCTCTTAACCCTCATCACCTACTTGGGGTCAGATCGACCCCAAAATCAACTGCAGACTAATATTTGAATAGGATCGCGTTTAAATTGGGACCTGTGTTGCCATCTTGTAAGAGTTTGAGGTCTCTACTATACGTTCAACATGCTACCGTCGGGCCTGAATGCCTCTATTGAATGAACAATTATTTTTGTTTAAATATACCTCCCATACGATCTTCAAAATAATGTTACTTTTTGAATCAGACTTACCTGTACGCATTCTTTTATTAACACATGATATTAGAAGAGTAACCAAAACAAGTTTTAGTTATAAATAATAAAAATTGTGGAAGTTATGGATTTTTTAAAACATTAATTTTTTTGTAACTTTTCAATTTTGATAATTTGTCAACTCGAAAGCTTGCATACAATTAGTATGACAACCTTTCAAAGTCAGCTGTGGTCAATTTGACCCCATGTAAGTAATATGTCATTTTTCGGAGGTGTAAGTGATGAGGGTTAATAATAATATTCAGAGCTCAAGCTTCACCAGATTTCTTTTTTCGTCATTTCTGACAATATTTTCATGGTATCTGAGGAAAAAAAATTAAAAGTTTTTTTTTTTGGCCCACCCTAATGTGTGTATACCATTAAGCCATTTCCCTTTCGGGGTAGGCATGACACTACCCGATTCGGGTAGTGTTTCTAGGTGGATAGTTTCTTGTAGTAAATAACTACAAGTGTGGGCTCACCACACCCACGACACGCCAACAACACGCTGTTAGTAGTATTCCCGAACGGTCACCCGTCCAAGTACTAACCGCGCCCAACACTGCTTAACTTCAGTGATCTAACGAGAACTGGTTTTTTCAGCGTGGTATGGCCGTTGGCCATAGTAAATTATGCTTAAATGCTATTCAATAATATTTCTTTTGCCTGCTGGTCTACACTATCAGGAAAGGCTTTCTTGTATTCCTCGTCATGGAATTTTTTTAAACGTCGGGTAGTTCCAGTTGTATTTCCGTCCGTCATATATTATATATTCTAATATATCGCAAATGAATTTCAAATGATAATTTTTATTTTTGCTTCCTGATAGAGGAAGCTTTGTAATTGTAACGTTTTCAAAAATGTTTAAATTCATCACATTTTAATGAAGAGTAAGGAAACTATGGTAATGCATAATATTTGAAAATACGGTTTTTCATAGTGAAACTTTTTTGTTCAACATCATTCAAAGTTCATGCAAGAATATGAAAGATTCATTGGTTCGAGACAAATCGACTGACCTATAATATTAATACATTTTATTGAAGAGTAGGGAAGTTATGGTTATTTATATATTTTTAAAATCTTTCTTCACAGTAAAAGTTTTCTTATCCTCATAATTTAAAGTTGATGCGAGAATAGAAAAGTTGTGTTAATTCAAGACGAATCGATGGAACTATAATTTTAATACATTTTATTGAAGAGTAAGGAAGCTATGTTAATGCATGGTATTTGAAAGCACGGGTTTTTATGGTAAAACTTTTTTCACTAACATAACATTTAAAATTGATGCAAGAATGGAAAAGATTTCTTGATTCGAGGCGAATCGATTGATCTATAATAATAATAATAATAATACACTTTATTGAAGATTAGCGAAGTTATGCTCATTTATAATATCTGAATCATCAGTTTTAAACAGAAAAACTTTTCGTCGGCATAATTCAAAGTTGACACATGAATAGAGAAGACTTTTTGGTGATAAATTTTCCAATAGAGTAATTCTGACAATTTTTGTAAAGAAATCATAAAGCTGGGAAGGGGATAGGGTGCGACAGAACTTTTCCTTTCCCTTTTCCAGCTCAAAAAATTATCATCTGGAATACAAGATTTGATTTGTCTGATTTGTCTTTGTATTTAAAACATTTTTTGGTATTATTTTGTAATTTTTCATTTTTTGTAAATTTCTATTTTTGAATTGAGCAAAATGAAGACTTTGGTTTGTCTATTATTGAAAAAAATAACTAATGCTTCCTCTTTGAGGAAGCAAATACATTTGCTAACGGGAAGCAAAGTGCTCGTGAAATGAGCACCATATTATTATAAATACAAACGAAGTGGAAACACTAGAAATCAAATTCGCAGCTAGTTTATATAATTTTCATATTTTAGATTTTACTAAGGTTTTATTATTATTATTATTTGTATTATTTTTTATTATTGTTTACTATTTAAAATTTAGTATCTACCTCATAGATTTTCTTTTCCCTTAATAGCACGTATCTTCTGCCATCCTTCTCCAGATTGTGTTTAATCATCAAATTAAATAAAAAGTTTAAGCAAAACAGATTTAACGTTAAATTAAACGTTAAATCCAAATAATCTTTGCCAGCAGAGCTCTGTCACTAAGGGGCTGTCGCAAGTGACTTTTCTCGATCATTTTCGAGGACCTCGCTCGATGTAGTTCGAAAAATGAGACGATACGATTCGATTGAACAAATGAATACACGAGATGATCGTTTGAAAAAGGGGCTGATAACGAACGACATCGAGCGAAACAGTTGAATTTCTCGTATCGGCGTGAATCACTGACTTCGCAGCGGTATTTCATTTTGGATTTTTACTTTGGGACAGGTGGGCGACAAGACATTTGGCGTATATTTTTGTATATATTTTCTAAACAAAGACTCATGAGATTTAAAAAAGGTGGCAAATGACTGAAACTTAAAGCGGTCAACTTTTTGGGAACTACCCTTACGATTATTTAAGATAACATTTTTAAAATTCCCATGGGAAGAATATTACGAAAGCGCGCGCTGCAAGCGTACGTGTAATAACGGGGCTTAGACATGAAGAATATAGTCGAATTCCCAAAATTTTTTGACGCCCCTTCCATTGTTTATAAGCATTTTTTCAAAAAGTCTAATTTGACCTTCAATGGTTAAAAATAAATATAATTTAGTTTCGAAGATGGGCCAATTCCTTCTTTTCCTTAAAAGAAGTTTATGGGTTTTTTTCCAGGCCTGAGATATTGCACGAAGGACATAGTGGCCCAGCTTTCCCACTTACTTTTTAGAAGTAGAGCATATTAGGTGCAAATTTCTTGTAAATTTTTTTAGGTTGACAATTTTACTAGAATTTTAAAACTATTCAACAGGTTCGTGACTCACTGTTAATGCTGTTACAGTTTACAATATTTAATTATTTACACGGAGAAAATTTGTTCATTAGAATTTATGATAGAAAACTAGTTCCAATATTGTGAGCTTAATTGAATAAGCAGATTATTTTAGCAACCGAACTTTTATTATTCACAAATAATACGTTGACACAACAGAACTAATGACAGACAAGACGAAAGTCAAAACACGATAGATCTTGTTTTGAAGACACAACATGAAGTTGGTTTCAACTTTGATATGGAACACTAATTTGAACTCTAACACTCCCCCTCAAATATAGTGAGCCTTTCGTCTTCCAATAATTCCATGCCAAGTAAATGTAAAAACTTCCAATGTTTCATTCGTGGTAGTCCTTTCGTGAATATATCCGCAATCATTTCTGTAGAAGATAAGTGTTTCACCTTGATGTAACCCTTGCTTAAGATATTTCGGATATAATGATATCTAATATCTATGTGCTTAGTTTTAGGATGAAACATCCTATTTTCAGCCAAGAATTGGGCTCCAATGTTGTCATTGGCCAATAGGATATTAGAAAATTCCTTGAAACCAAGTTCCAGAAGGAATTCCCGCAGATAACAGGCCTCTTTGGTAGCCTCGGTCAAAGCCATATATTCTGCTTCAGTTGAGGATAGTGCAACGGTACGTTGTTTTCTAGCTTCCCAAGTTAGTGCAGCACCACTTAAAATAAAAGTGAATCCTGTATATGACCGTCTGTCCACAATACAGCTACCCCAATCAGCATCTACATATCCTGTAAGGTCCTCTGAATTCTTCTTGTAGGTTAATTTCATGTCAATGGTTCTTTTAAGATAACGGAGAACTCGTTTCGCTGCCGTCCAATGTTGCTCTTCATGACATGTATTAAATTGGCTTAAGTTGCTGACTGCAAATGATATATCTGGTCGAGTAGCCATTGCCAGATAGTTCAAGGCAACCTATAAGCTCTTGATAGGGTCTTGATTTTTCTGCTTGAGAGGTTTTCTTCTCGCCTTTTATTAATTTGACGTTTTGATCCACTGGTGTTGTGACGGAATTTGAATCATTCATGTTGAAACATTTCAGTATATCCCGGATGTATCCTTTTTGAGATATACTTATACAGTTGTTTGCTTGTGAAATCTTAATGCCTAGGCAATAATGAGCTTCTCCCAGGTTTTCAACACCAAAAGTCCCTGTTAACTTCCTCCGTATAAATTCAAGATTGGATAGGCTCTTGTAGGCGATGAGGATATCATCCACATAGATAAGAACTAGTATGATTTCTCCCCCTCGTTGCATAGAATATACACAAGGATCAGCATTCAATGGTTTGAATCCAATACTTTGAAGATGTTCATCAAAACGCTTATGCCATTGGTGACCTGCTTGTTTTAATCCACAGAGGGATCTTTGCAACGAACTTTTTCTTGATGAAATTTGTTTTAAGGACTCTTCTAGGAGTTTGGGTACTTCCATAAAAATTTCTTCTTCAATTTCACCATTCAAATATGCTGATGTGATGTCTGATTGATGAATTTTTAATTCTTCTCGAACAGCCAGTGCTAAAAGCAACCTAACTAAACCTAGACGAGCCACTGGAGCAAAAGCATCGTTGAAATCTATACCTGGGCGTTGGGTATATCCCTGTGCAACGACTCGAGCCTTCCTCCTTTCGATACTACCATCAGGGTTGTATTTATTTCGGAGTATTGTTCTGCATCCTATGACATTTCGGTTCTTGGGTCTTTCCACAATTTTCCAGGTGTTGTGTTTCAGTAGAGACTTTATTTCTTCGGTGATCGCGTCTTTCCAAGATTCCGAATCTGGTCCACTTAGAGCCAGTTTCCAAGGAATTTCTGTGGCTATATTTGCGTAATCTTCAACGATGTTCATGAGAACACAATTTTCTCGCTCCCTTTCCATGTCGTCTCCTATGTTGGGTATTTCTTCTTGAGGTCGTACCACTGAGTACTGCTTCTTAGGACGTCCTTTGTTTCCAGTCCGAAGGATTTTTGGTCTTCCTGGACCCCTTTTTAGATTAACTTCCGCTTCAGGAAGTCCCTCTTCTTCTAGTGGATTCTGTCTTTCTTCTATAGGAGGCATTTGTTCTTCGTCTTCGAGTAAATCTTCAGGAAAGATGAGTCTCTCTTCTTCAGGTACATTTTCATTTTCTTCCATATAAAAAATTTGATGTTCTTGTTCTTGGGGTTTCGTGAGGTTCGGTCCGATTTCAATTTCTTGAGGTATAGACTCTCCTTTCAAAGAATTAGCTGCGATTGATTTTTTAGGACAATTCATTTTTGGGGCGAAATCTTCAGAATTTCCTTGATTTTCAATTTCATTCATAAATCTAATATCTCTCGCAGTGACTACTCTTTCATCGGTTGGAAACCACACTCGGTAACCTTTGGAATCTTCACTGTAACCCAGGAAAATGCATTTCTTACCAGGAGGTTCGATTTTTCCTCTAGAGATATCTTTGTCAAGGACTATTGCCTTTTCTCCAAAGATTCGTAAATGTTTTAGATCAGGTAGATGTCCTGTCCATTTTTCGAATGGAGTTCTTCCGTCAAGTGCTTTTGTAGGACATCGGTTCCTGACGTAGTTTGCTGTTAGAATAGCTTCAGCCCAGAAAGATGGTGGAAGACCTTATTGTAGGAGCATGCAACGTGCAATTTCTACAAGACTTCGATTTTTCCTTTCGGCAATTCCATTTTGTTGCGGTGTGTGAGGTACAGTAAGGCGACGCTTGATGCCGTCTTGTTTCAGGAACGAATCGAACTCCTTGCTGAGAAACTCCCCTCCATTGTCAGATTGGAAACATTTAATTTGAACACCTTTCTGCTTCTCTGAAAAACTTTTATATTCTTTAGAAACTTGAAGGGCATCGCTTTTCTTACGTAAAAATCTAATTTCACGCCATCGTGAACTATCGTCAATGAAAGTGATGAAATATTTGGCTTTTCCCTTGGATTCTGTTCGCATCGGACCATACAGATCCGAATGCACAATTTCTAGGATTTTTGTACATTTATTTGAATGTTTTGGAAAAGGAAGAGAAGTAATCTTACCCTGCAGGCAAATTTCGCATAGTGGAATAGAAGATTCATTTTTCCCCATCATTCCAATTGCGACTTCGTTTTTCTTGATTTGAAAAAGATCGTGTTGATTCAAATGGCCTAGTCGTTCATGCCAAATCATTACTTGAGTTTTCCCAAGATCATTTGATGCCATGCATGTTCCTTCTTCATTTCTTTCTCTAATATAGTACAAATCTCCCATCCTGTCAGCAACCATTTTCACTTTTTCGTTTTCATCTTTCACGACAGCCATTTTCTTCTTAAAAATAACTTCGTGATCTGTATCAGTTATCTTTGCGACGGACATAAGGTTTGTCCGAAGATCAGGTACAAATAATGTATTGTCTAAACGTATACCTTTTTCTGTTTTTCCATCTGGAACCATTATTCTAACCGTATCTTTCGCTCTCACGTCAGTAGATGCATAACTAGCGAGGTGCAGTTTTTTGTGTGGCGTATTTTCGAAATTTATTAAAATATTTTCATCCTTACATAGATGTGAAGTGCATCCACTATCAAGACACCACTTTTCCTTCTTTGAGTCGATTCCTGCACCAAGCGCAATAGATTCTTCTGCTGATACTAGAAAAGCTTCATCCTCAGGAACGGAGGCCTTTTCTTTCTTCTCTGGACAATCAACAGTCTTGTGACCAGTTCTTCTGCATCGATGCCACTGAAACTTAAATGGTTTTTCAGAATCACATGTTATTTTATTTCCTGATTTCTTATTATTAAACATCTTTCTAAATTTTCCCCGTGCTAGCATAGCACTTTGATCACTTTCCTTGGCTTTTTGTTTCCTGGTGTCGATTTCATCAAGGATTTTCTGCTTTAAAGTTTCTGGATCTGGTAATTGAGTCTGAGCAACGATGGCACATCGAAGGTTATCGTAGCTTTCAGGAAGACTGAGTAAGAGCATGATTGATTGCTGTTCATTTCCAAACTGAAAATCTAATTCCGATAATTCGTCGATGATTCCCAAAAATTCACTCATTTGCTCAGAAATATCACCGGATGCATCCATCTTGTACGACGTCAAGCGTTTCCACAGAGAGACTTTTCTCGCCGGTGCCCTTGATGTGTAGATCGTTTCCAGTTTTAGCCAAATATCCCTCGAAGTTTCACAACCTTTTATGTTTTTTAATTCCTTGGAGCTGATAGATAGTATCAAATCTGCCTTTGCCTTTTCGTCGTTGTCGATCCATGCTTCCACTGCAGCCGCAATTGCTTCCGTGTCTTCCGGTTTTGCTTTCTTCCCGTTCACGTATCCCCATGTTCCATTTTTGGTTAAAACAGCTTGAGCTTTCATTCTCCATGTATCGTAATTGTCCTTCGTCAACGATTCCAAACGTGCAGAGTTTGTAGATAATTCCATATTTTTCGTTTTACGCTATATATACAATACATATGATATAGTATATATAGTATAGTATTGTTCTATTCTTAATATTGAAGAAGTTTTTCTGATATTAACAGAATAAATCATTGCTTTGAAACTTCATAAATCAGTACTGGTGGGTCATAAAAGATTCAACAATAGGTCGATTGATGCGTCTTGAAGACGCGAACAAATGAACTAGATATCGTAGTGACCGAACTACAACAGATCATATCCTGTGCTTGGATAATTGTCAAATTGAAGGCAAACTTGAAGTCCCAGTAATATAAAATCAAATTAGAACCTCTTATTTATTTTTGGTTTGATTTAATAAATACTTATCAACCTCTACACAATAACTTTAATTTAATATAAGAATACCCCAAACGTCATTACCGTGCGGTATCCCCCCTCATTTTGTACAAGAATATACTTATTTTCTCCATTGTTCTTGACAGGAACCTAAAAAACGCTTGATCTATCAAGTTTGTAAATTTTACAGAAACAAAAATGTTTCATTTATGCACAGTTTTCAAGCCAAATGAATGTTACTGTAAAAATATTAAAGTATATCCCTAGATTTTTATAATTTTAATCGTCATCACAAACCCACCAGTTTCGGAGTGGAAAAAAATTATAAAGATCCGTTACCTGATGAGCGGTATTTTCTTCCATAAATAGGCGATTATTTATGATGAGAATGTGTTTTTTTTATAAGTATTAAAAGAGGACAAACATCATTTTTCCTACATCATTCTCGTATGGAACGTATGCGACAGCGTGCTCTGCTTGTATCTGAGCGTACGCGTTGATCAGGTGGGCCGGTTCGTTAACTATTTTATACCCTACATTTATAAATGGAGATCTCAAGATGTGAGCTAAATAAGTCAATTAGAAAAGAAAATATATGTCACGTGGAATGAAGAAACCAGCCTCAAGACAGAAAATGAGTTTACGAGAAAAAACGGATCAAAGTGAAAGGAAGAACAGGTAGCGTAGGGGCTCCCGTACTAACACAGTTGAGCGGTCCGTATCTGTGTGAAGGCTCCAGAAATATGAACAATAACCATGGCTGACTACGGCCAAAAATGAACGATAGCAGTGAATAATAATCATATTATGCGGTATTTTCATGTTTTATTACAACTTATAAAACAAAATTGAAAAATGCCTGGAAAAACTATTAGAGCTTTGAGGTATTACACATACGCGACGCGTGAGAGTTTGATGTAAGAGCCGAGCGCGACGCAAACAAAAATCACAACCCAACTTTGAGCTGCAGAAAATTTAACTTTGATCGTGAATGAATGGGGATTTTTTATTCGATGGGGAAATTTTCATTATTCAGAATCAAAAAAACCGGAAAATCGATTTTTCGATCCTGAAGCTGGTTTCTTCGTTCCACATCACATATGTTGAAATAGTATATTGAGTATCAAGTGGGAGGAGACGATCTTTTCGTGACAAGTGCAATGTTTTTAGGGCGAGTCTAACAACAGTGCACGTGTCACAAAAAGGGCCTCCTACGAGACACGCACGATGATTCTTACATGCAGAGACTTTTGATATCAATATGTGGTACATAATGCACCAATAATTAAAATAAAATGTAAGAATTTTGGGATAATCGGGGTACTGTTATAAAGATTCCTACTATAATAAGAGATGATGGTATTTCTGTATGTATTATTATAAACTTGAGCGAGCAAAAATTAGTATTCACGTTTAGAAAAAGTCTCATTTACTGTTTGAAAATTGTGAGTGTGAAAAAGTGATAATGGTCAATAACAAGTTTTCTAAAATATGTTGACAATAGTAAATATTTCAACATAAGTTATAAGAAATGTACGAAATTCTAGTATTCTAAATAAGAATGCGTATTAAAATGAGAGCCGCTAGTAATATCTGCAACCGGGATTTACGAGAATTCTAAAAGACTATACTAAAAACGCCCGAAAGTTTCCGAGCTGTTCCGTCTATAGCCGAGTACCTGACGACCAGGCCAGCAGACCGACTGCATCCGACTCGTGACATGTGATTTCCCGCCAAAAGTTTCAATTATACGCGTTTGTAGTACAAAAATTTTTGTAACTAATGCAGTATGCATTGAAGCTTAAACAAATTTTAATTCGGAAATTATTAATAAAAAACTGCAAAACTTAATTTTTTACACTTTTATAAATTAAACAGTTCAAAGATTTCTGGTTAAAAAATATTAATCCACGCTATCGTTTTAAATGCTGTAGATTAAAACTAATCCTCCATTTCAATTCTCATTAATAAAAATGTTTAAAAATGAAATGTATTCCTCTCCCAACTCAATAAAAACGTTCAAAACAAAAAAGTGCCTCTTCCTATTTAGAAAAACTTGAAAACACAAATTTCTTTCCAGTTCTATAAGAATCATAAAAATAACAAAATCTCCCTCTTTTAATTAAGAATAAATTGAAAATCAAAATTTCCTCCCCTCCTACTCAATAAAAATATATTTAATAAATTATCCTCCTACCATTCAGAAAAAAATAAAAAAATCTTTCCTTAAGGCCATGCAATGAGTATAACAGCTGATAGAGTCAGTCCTGAGATAAATATTTTTCACCCATATTTAAAAATAAAAGTTTGAATATCGCAGGAAAATTTTCCGAAAATATTAAAAAATAGGAAATGACCATTTGTGGCATGGCACAAGGTTGGGGGAAGAAAAAAGTTTATTTATGAAAATTATAAATATTGACCGATGCATTTCCGCTTCAGTATCATGCAATCTGATTTACCCACAGACCCGTGGAAGTGCGAAGTTGCTTGCTGCGATAGTGCTGCTCTGAAACAGCTGATACGTATTTCAGACACGCACAAAATGGAAAATTTCTTGTAGTGATCTGGAGCACGGTCGGTATTTCTCGAAATTAGTACAAAACTTTGTTCACAATTCTAAACATTTAGGACCAGAACCGCCTTCCTTCGAGCCTTCTACTTAGCGTGCTAAATTTTCAGTACGATATCTTCTCCCGTGCGGACGTAAGTTGACATGGGAAAGTATCGATATAGCTTCCAGTTTTATTTTATTCGAGATTTTTTTTTTTCAAAACATCCACCAGAAAAGACCAGAGCCGTAAACATTATTGTCTCCTCTTTCATTTCCCAAACTTTGAGCGCGATATCTTATTTCTTTTGGACGTAAGTTTACATTGCAAATTTGAGGACTAGCTTGGTCACGTGACCCTCTCGTTACATGGCCTTAAACACAATAAAAATCTTGAAAAGAAAATACAACTTCTTTTAATTTATTAAAAATTGTATCCCTTCTGACTCAATAAAAACCTTATAAATATAAAATGTACTGCCAGTGTAAAAAAAATTAAAAACCAGAATATTTCCTCATTTCAAGCTTGATAAAAATGTTAAAAATACAATACTTCCCATTCTTCCGCTTGATACCAATTTTAAACCAAAAAAGTTCCTCTTCCAATTGGGAAAAAAATTAAGTACGAAAATTTATTTATTTATTTTGATTTTGGTCGTTTCAATTTCAAAATTTTCAATTGTTATTTGACATTAAAATAAAAAATGTAGCGTTAAAAGTTTAAATTTTTACCATTCAAGGCTTCCTGTTTCAAACAATTCAGTTTCAAATTGTTTAGTTTCGAATATTGGATTTATAATTGATCATTTTGAAATTTTTGTGATTAAAAAATGTCTAACTGAATGGGTTAAAAATTGAATATTTTAAACTGAGACAATATTTGAATAGGGTTCTAAATTGAATAAAAGTGTGTAATTATGAATATATTAATTTTAAGTTATTTTCACATTGAAAATAATGTATGAAATTTCAATCAGACATTTCAATTTGCCTAAATTATATTTACAGTTGATCAACTTGAAACATTTTTATGAACAATTTTAAATTTCAAACGCTTTTAATTTTTTATTCTTAAAGCCTTCAAAATAAAAATGTTTAATTCTTTCAATTAAAAATTTACGTTCAAAAATGAAGACATAAAATGGAAAAATTGTCAAGTAAAAGATTTTAGAATTAAGCGTTATGAAGTGAATGATGCAGTAATTGAAACAGTTAACTACTGAACTTAATATTCAAAAAAGAAGTTGAAATCGAACTTATTTTTAATTCAATCAGATCATGTGATATGATATTTGTGATATTCCAAGTGATTTCATAAATTGTTCTTCTGAGAATTTGTAAAATTCCCTGTGAAAAAATAAATTCACTATCATTCCTCTGATTTTTTCCCTGTTTCAAAAAATTCCTGGTCATTTCTTGGTTTTCAGTCCAGCGGCCACCCCGTAAGTTCACAATGCTCTGAATTTTAAGTGACTATGAAAATAATAAAAAAAATTTTATAAAAAAATGAGAAAGTTCATTTTTCTTGCAGGCTCAAGAGGGTTACATTCCAAAGTGTCAAAGGCATTTTTCGTTAAAAGTTGGATTTTTTTTAGTAGATTATAATTTTTCTAAAAGCTTGTACCAATAAGAAGTTTCTTGTCCTTCTATAAAGTTACTTTCATGAATTAAGGAACATCATTATTTGATTTTATGATGGAGGTTGATAGTTTATTTATTTGTATGTATGTTGTATATTTAATCTCTCCCTTTTACGGGTTTGAGGGCCTCCGCTCCCTGTACATATCTTTACATTTCATCCTTAGTCTAACTTATTCGCTGCTTATATTCTAAATCTTCGCCTTACATGATAACAGTCATATTAATACTATTATTCTTAACTTTCTACAAATCTAAGCATGAGCGACCTTCCAGGGCTTCCGTTTTCTCTTACCATCAATTGCATTTTCAACGATTTAAAATTTACCATTTTTCTAGTGACTTTCCTTCACAGAGGATTACCCGTTTGGCTCTGCCCTGTTCCCTTGCTTTCTCTTATTTCTTCCAGCTTTTTCATCCACATCACTCCCTGTCCATTACCATCCAAGATCCATCTCACATACTCATCCACACTCAACTGTCCATCTTCCTCTCCTGTACACCTCTCTACCACATGTGCCCATGACTCCACCTCGTATCCACATACTCTGCACAAATTATCCTCTTCATCCATCCAATATCTACAAGATCTCACTCCTTCCCCCATTCTAAACCGTATCACCCTATTCCATTTGTCTTCCTTTTTCATCTTTTGCAAATATTCTGGTTCCGTCAACCCTTTGACCATCATATACCATCTATTGTACTTCGAATCCATAATCTTTCTCCATCTCTCTTCTCCTTGTCTTACTAATAGCTCTAATTCTATGTTCTGCCAATCCAGAACCCCTTCCTGCATATCACAAACATTCCTCATTTTTGTCCTTTCTTCCTCCCATTTCGAGTTTCCCAAATTTCCTCTCGTCTCCTTGTTCCGAACTTCGTCCAAGCATACTTGTGCTATCCTGCTCCCCTCCCCCCTTTTCAGTTTCTCTTCAAACCTCCAGGCTCTCTTAATTTGTCTCGTTACCATTTTCTCCCTTCCTAGTTCTTCCCTCAACATGTATCCTGGGCAACTCCAACTAACCCCCATTACCCATCTCAGAAATCTCTCATGCATACTTTCCACTTTCCTATGTTCTTTCCATCCCCAGACTTCTACTCCATAACCCAATGCCGCCCATACCAACGCATCAAACAACCAGACCCTCATTCTCCAATCGTCCTTGAACCTTCTCTTTCCTATACCCCATACTTGGCCCATTACTTTGCTCGCACATTCGATTCTCTTCCTCACCTGCACCTCGTTTCCCCCTCCTGCCTCAAACCAGAAACCTAAGTAACAGAACTCCTCCACAGTTTCCACTGTTTGTCCGTTCATCTTCCAACCGTAACCTATTTTGGTCTTTCTCTTTCTGAAGCACATCACCTTGGTCTTCCCTACGTTCACCGTCAGTTCTTTTGCTCGTACATATTCTTCGAAAATTTTTATCATTAGGTTCATACCCTTTTCATCGTCTGCTAATAGAACTACGTCGTCCGCGTATGCTAGAGAGTACAGTTTGCTATTACCCAGAATCGTCCCCCCTTTCCCTTTCTCCTTTAGCTTCTCCTCTAAGTCTGCCAGCAGCATATTAAAGAGCAGCGGACTCAACGGGCACCCTTGCCTAAGACCTCTTTCTGTCCAGAAAACCTCCCCTTTTTCCCCCCCTATCTTCACCCTAATCCTGGTTTCAGTAAAAATTTCCTTTATCCTCTTCACTAACCCTTCCTCTATTCCCTTCTCTTTCATTGCCTGCCATAGAACTTTTCTATTCACTGAGTCAAAAGCTGCTTTAAAATCTACGAACAAGGCTACTAATTTCCCTTTTTTTCTCCCTAAGTTTCTGTTAACCAAGTAGTTGAGTACGTAAATGTTATCTATTGTTCCCATCCCTTTTCTAAATCCCGTCTGATTGTGTGGGATACTTTGTTTATCTTCTATCTGACTCTCCAACCTTTTTCTTAGAATTTCCGCGTATATTTTATAACCCACTGGCATGAAGGTGATCCCTCTGTACTCTTCTACCTTCTTACCATCCCCTTTCTTGACAAGCGGTACCACCAGCCCTGTCCTCCACTCCTCCGGCCACCCTTCTCCTTTCCAGACCTTGTTGCAGATCTTCCACATCCCTTCCCTAGTCCCTTCTCCTCCATACTTTATCGCTTCGTTCTCCATACCATCCTCTCCTGTAGCCTTGCTTCTTTTTAGTATATCTATCGCCTCATTCACTTCTTCTCTATTTCTCCTTTCCTCCATTTTCTTACAGACTCTTTCATTCTCTCCTTACTCTCCCTGCATTCCTCATCCCACCAGCCTCTCTTTCCCTTTTCTCTTCCTTCTTTCGCACCTATCTCATCCCTTACCTTCTCAATCGACCCTTTCAACCTCTCAATCAACACGTCTACTTCCTCCTCCTTCTCATATCTAACATTCTCCTTTTCCATTTTTTGTTCAAACACTTTTAATTTATCTACCCCCCAGTCTCCCATTTTCGCATTCCTTTCCCCCCCCCTCTTTCCTTTCTCCCTCTACCGCGCTTGTGGACGCCACCTTTCAGTGTCGCTATTACTGGGAAGTGCTCGGACCCTATCTCATTCCCCACCTTCATACTGCATATCATATTCCTCATTCTTTCTTCCGCCAGGATGTAGTCTATAACCGTCTCTCCCTTACCTACAAATGTGATCTCTCCCTTCTCATCTCCTTTCATATTGCCATTACATATGAACCATCCTGTTTCTCCTATTACTTCTAGTAACCTCCTCCCCTCCCTGTCTATCTCCCTATGTTTGGAGCTCCTTATATAGGCCTCCTCTTCTTCATCCCAAGTCCCTCCCCCTTGCTCGCCAGTCCAAGCATTCAAGTCACCTCCTATCAAAACCAACTCTTCCTTCTTTTCCTCCATCCACCTCCTTATTTCTCTCCAACCTTCCTCTTCCCCTCTTCTTCTATATACACAAACCACCGCTATCTTGACTTTTCCAATTACAATCCTTCTTACCATTGTTCCATCCTTTTCCTCTCTATCCTCCTCTGTTCTCCCTTTTACTGCCAGTTCTTTTCTCACCCCCGAGACCATGCCGCCCATCCCTCTACCTTTAACGTGTTCCTTTCTCGATTCTCGCATTGTCCACACATACCCTTTAGGTAGCATCCTTTTCATCCCCTTCCAATCCTTCTCATCTGCCCATGTTTCACTCATCATAATCACATCCCATTTTTCTAACTCCCGCCAAAATCCTTCATTCTTGTTCTTCAAGCCTGACACATTCCAGAAAGCTATTTTTACGTTTTTCCCATCCCTTCCCTCTCCTATCCTCCTTACTTTTCTTCCGCCTTGCTTTTTGGAAACCCCTCTGTTTGCTCGCTAACATCTTTTGTATCTTCCTTTTTTCTACCTTTCTCAACTCTTTTTTCCTTCTTCCTTATTTCTTCTGATTCCTCGTCCCAGAACCATTCCTCTCCATTTATCCATAATCTGTGTCTCCCTATCCATACCATGTGCCCCTTTTTCCTCTCTATCCATGCCCTCTGGTCTATTTGCCATCTCCTTTTCCTCTCCCTCCATGTCAGATCCTCTTCAATTCTTTCCCCTCTTCCTTTCAATAATTTTTTGTTCTCCATAATTTTCTTTTTCTCCTCCTCACTCCCTACTTTTACTACAAACATTCCTTCCTTTCCTTCGTTCGTCCCTCCTATCCTCTTAACTCCTTCTACCCTTACCTGCACTCCAATATTTCTCAGAAGCTTTATGATTTCCGCCTCCCCTGTTTCACTCTCCATTGTCAATCCCTTAATAATTATGTTATTTTTTCTCTTTGCCTTTTCTTCCCCTTCCAATCTCCTTTCAATGTCACTCAGTCTCTTCTTCAATCTTTCATTCTCATTTTGCACGTTCTTATTACTCCCTATGTCTATTTCCGCACCCTCTGTTTCTTTTCCCATATGCTCATTCCTCAATTCTAAGTTGTTCACCCGTTCTTCCAGCTGTTTTATCTCAATATTTCTCCTTTCGTCATCCTCCTTCTGTCTATTCTCTATGCTCTCTAGCTTACGCCATACCTTATCCTTCTCCTCTTTCCAGATTTTATCCCACTCCTCCCACTTTTCTCTTACTTTCCTTACTTCCCCCCTTACAGCATTTCCCTGCCTATTCATGTCTTCCAAACTTCTGCTTGTTTCCTCTCTAAACCCTTTTATGAGAGCCTCTAATTTTTCAAACATCCCTCCGTCCCCCCTATCTCTATCTGGTGTTTTCCGTTTAGTGAGTTTATTCCTGCCTTTCTTGCTTTCCTTATCCGTTTCTAACTCATCGTCCCCTTCCTCTCTTTTTCTTTTGTCTTCCCCCTCACTACTGGTCACGTTTCCTTTTTTTCGCCATTCGTCTAAACTTCGATTCGAGCCCGCGCTGCCTAGCTTGTTCCGGCGTTGTAGGTTAGAGGGCCTCCCGCCTTTATGGGTCGTACCTGAATCCCTTCTCTCTGCCATCCCCACCCTAGTCGGCGTCTTAAACGTCTCTTGACCGCTACCGCTACTGTCATCTTCCCCCTTCACTCCACTAGCCGAGCTCGCAACCTCGTCAGCAATTGCCTCATCTCCCGCCTGACCTCTGGCGCCCGTTTGCGGACTTCTTACCGTCGACATCCCAGTATCCAACCTTACCCACTGTTCCACGACGCTACCCTCTCTTCACCTGCCTACCTCTTACCCCCCTTGCACAACAATTTTTCACTCCTAACCTCAAAACTTTCGTACACTCCAATTTCCTTTTCTCACACCTCACTTTCAATCTTTACACCCTTGCCTACACTCACCCTTCTTCCTTCACACCTGATCTCCGCACTCAATGCCCTTTCTCCTTCCACACACGCTGATTCCCTTCACCAAAGCCAAAAAAACCAACACTTGACACAAAACAGTTCTCTCGCGATCGGTACCGAAAACGGAAGCCGATAGTTTATTTATTTATTTATAGTTTATATGCATATAAATGATCACTATAAATATATAATAAAGTCCGGGGCACCTGGAATTTTTGACCCAGCACTATTAGTTTCTCACAAGTAGCGATACGTTTCACTGGTTAGTATATAAGGTCAGAAAGAATCATAGGTCTCAGCGGAATGCGTGCGATTTATAGATAGAATATAAGATAGGTTTATGTATGCGTATAGGCGTTAATATACGATTCATAAACAAACCACACTGTAGCCAGCGAGCGACGTCGAAGCATACACAAGTATATGAATCTTTATGTATATATATATATATATATATATATATATATATATATTACACGGAGAGAAAAATGTAGGCATTAGCGGGTGAACATTTGTCACGCATTAATTCTAAAAGTGCGAGCAAAATTTCCAAGAGCCTCCACGGACTTTCTGGGTGAGTCTCCTTGCGAACATCTAGTGGTGCGAACGTGTCAACAGGCAGAAGGCGTGGTCTAAAAGCAAATCGCAAGGAGACTCACCGAGAAAGTCCGTGGAAGCTCTTGGAAATAAAACAAGAGACGCCTGCGATATGCGCCTGTTGAATAGTCCATGCGTTAGCGCCTTGAACTCTCTTGCGCTAAACTCCGGATTTTTTTCTCCATGTAGGAAGTGTTTACAGCCCATGTAATAGTGTGCGTTCCTACATTTCCACCCGTCTTTCTTTTTGCCATGCGCCAGCGTGAAATACAAGATCACGTGACCCCCATTTTTCGTATAGTGGTTTAAAAAGATTGCAAAGCGTTTGTTTCGCTTCTTTCAAAGCACTATACCAATTTTCGTTATTTTATGTGTGTAAGAGTCTGATATTCTTAGGATTTATTCCAATCAGAAATATTAGTCTGCCTTTTCATAGTCAGTATTCGACTTTTTGTAACCCTACCTCGATTATCCCTAAATTCGTATCTTTTATTTTAATTATGAATAAACGATAAAAGAAATATTAATACCAAAAGTCTCTCCGTGTACAACAAGATCATGGAAAGCCAGTAAGGTCTGTTTAAGATAGCGAGATCATTTAAACTCACCAAATTACGAAGAAAATAAATAAGTATAACTTAATAACTCAGACCAAGAAAAATATATAATTTTTTACATTAATGGTACATTTCGACGTACTGGCTTCATTTTCCAACTTCGATTTGGAAAACTATTCGTATGCCAGATCGTACACTTTTTTATATATTTTTCTGGCAGCAAATCAAGTATAGCGATTAGTACCACTTCGCGAATTTCAGGAGGTGTGCACTGTAACTTTTCATTTTCTTCCAAATCCAACATGTTTTCAAATTTGCCACTTCTATACACTGAAGGAAGACGTGGTAGCGATGAGGTTATAAAAGCAGTTATTTTGTTCGTTCTGCTCTAACGCAAGCGCAATAGGGAGGTTACAAGCCGCTAGGTGGCGCCATCTGTTCTGGTCAAACTTCCGCGATAATGTAAATTGGATAAATGAAAATTCTTATTTAATAAAAATTAAGAATAGCAGTTTATAATTTATTGATTGAAAAAATTAAAAGTTTAAGCTATTCAGTTTGAGAAGAAAAATGTAATATTTTCAGTTCTGGTCAGTTTTTCTTGTGTAGGTCTTCATTTTACAAATATAACATTATTTCCTTAAAGATCGAAATGGAATCTACTTTCTTATCAGCCATTTTATGTACCAAAATCAGAAAACCAAAAAGCCCACAAATCAAAATTAGATTTCCAACTAACTCCTTTCCGGCTCATTAGATACAAATATGTTATCTATTATGAAAAGTACATGCATTTCGGTTAACTTCATGCGTAGTCTCTAAACCTCATTGGTCAATTCAGTTCGCTATTGACATCTAATGTATGTCACAGTAGAATAAGCTTGTGACGTACCGTCACACGGCAGAGTCTCCAGAACATGAGATTTTTCGGCTCCCACCACTTACCCATCTGGGAAATTTTTTAAAATACTTTATACAAGTGTTAAGGAGTCCACAAGAATGTTGAGCGGATTCCTCAACACTGGCTCGTACGGCTTCGATATTTTCACTGGAACGTCTTATTCGCTGTCTGGATGCATGGGTGGCATTACTAAGACTACCGGGGCTCACAAATTTTGCGTATAAACGCCTTACAATGTTATCACCTGGAGTATTTTTCACTTTGCTTTTTTTTACGAAACGCACGTTTAGTTTTCATAATTGAGAAGTTATTTTGAATGTAAAGCTGAACAATTTCCGCGTATTCTTTAGGAGTGTACTGTTTCATGGTATGAATCTCCTTCGACTGATGCTTCCAACGTGATATGTCATTAGTCGATCTGACAGGGATTTCAAATGTTATAGGGTTGCCCAATGCTTCCATTTTAAATGGCCAACCCTGTAATTCACTACTTATCATCAAAAATATCTGACGATCCGCGACTACTGGTACACCCTCGGTAATTGGTGCCTTTACACTATTAGACAGGGAAAAAATCAATTTACTTGACGACCAGAAAAGGTTATTCAAAAAGAGTGTCGAGCAGTCCCGGCCACCGAGAAAATCGTAATATTTGAACATTTTATCATAATAACTTGATGTTGATTATTTTTTTGCCTACTGGTCTAAAATCAATATTTTGAATACTGATTTTTAATTATAAATTGTGAAAAAATGCTCTCAGGCTCCGCTGGGATCCGAACCCAGGTCTACCAGATTGCCGGTCTGGTGCTCTTACCCAATGAGCATTTTTTTCACAATTTGGAAATAAAAATCTGTATTCAAAATATTGATTTTAGAAACAAAGACAAAAAACAATCAACATGAAATAATTTAATACAATTTATCTGGTCAAAAAACATAGCATCAAAAATATGTTTTATAATAATATTGAACAACGGGAAATCTACCTTTAAAATTAAGCCTGCAACATTGCATACATTAGAACAAAAATACTCACCGAAAGTCAAAAACAATTAGAGGTTACAGTGTTGACAAAAATGACTAGGTATGAATTCTTGAGAAAAACAAATGAAATCGACAATGAAAAAATATGTCCGGAAGTACCCGATATGAAATGACCCGGGCTTGACAAATCTCCAGTCTTAGGGATCTAGGGGTCTGAAGTATCATTACTTCTATTGTCGCTAAGCAGGAAGACCACTTTCTCGTAAACTACACAGTTCAGATTCCAGCGATTAACATGTTCGGGGAGTAAATTGGGGAGAGCAGTATTAGCTTCAGCTAATTTCTCCATCCTCAGAAAGACTTTTTGGTGGATAGACCCAGATAACAAACGTGCCTGGACCATAACCTGCCCGATGATCGTCGACCGTGTGCCTGCTATAAAGCATCGCATGGTCGGTAAATGTGCAGGAGACCGACGTGCGTGCATAACGTCTTGGACATGGCTGACAAGTGGCCGGCATGTTAGATGCCCGACTGTCAGACGAGCGTAATAGCCAGCAATAGCGGACACATTCAGATACTCAGGTGCCTCACAGCAGTCCTGTCAATCGGACCGCGTAACGGCACATACACCAGCCACAGGCGGACATTTTGTTATCTGGGGATCTCCTGCTTCTCATGTTGGCATTATCGGCTATCTGCAAAGGTGGTCTTGTTGGAACGGGTGGAATGTTCGCTGAAGGATGTTGCTTCTATTCCTGCATATTCCGGGTGCATATTGACTCAATGGTCATGCAACCTCTGCACGAATTCTCTTCGCGCCGCTGAGCTTCTTTGCCCACAGCTAAGGATGTCCCTCCTGAGTTGGTCCGACCATTTAAATCGATGTTCTCGCGTTTCTCCGGGGCCATCGCCTTGTCGTCGCCTCGGTTCGGTCCTATTGCCACTCCCAACTAAACCATGGCCTCCATCAGAGAAAGGCCTATTGTGGGTGGCACTGCGCGATATTGGTGTCGTAACCGCACAATTCGTTGCATTGGGGAGTTAGCCCAAAGCAACGTGGCTGACTGCAAGAGCCGGAGCTCTCTATTTATCATCATTAATTAACAAGATAATAATAATTAATAATAGAATAGAATAATTAATAATTATTCTTATATGTGAGAAATTGTAGGCTCCGAAAGCTACGATCATGGTTGTTTAACGCAACCAATCCCGACGCAACTAGAACTTGTACGTCATCCGCTTCTTCTCCTTCTGTCCTAGAAGGTAAGCAAGAGCGGGAAATTTACGCGAGATAACATCGGGCAACTCACACCAAGTAGCAGTGTTGCCCGATAATAATAATAATAATCATATATATTTATAATAATCTCCCTACCGAAGGTGTTCTCGCATTGTCGTCGCGGTAGGGCTTGAGCTTTCCTCTCATGAATTTGAAGGCTATGTTGGCCGTAGCATTGCTACTGACAGGGTTTCCCATGCCAGACAGGCAGAAAACGAAGAGGAAAGTGACTAAGAGACACACCAAAACCCATAAATGATAATGGAGAGTATTTTAAAAATTTTGAATCGCTTGTCGCTACCCGAGGATCGTCGGGGCGCCGCTGGAGCCACCGCTGGGGGCCACAGCATGCGGGACGGTGGTGATGGTGAGCTGCGAGATGGTCAGGCAGATCTCACTAATCAAACAGCTGGCCAGCAAGAACATCTGCGACATACGGTAAACAGTGAAACATCAACTGCGTCTGCTGAGGATGCTTCGGCTAGCGTTAGCTATTTGCAGCCAACCACTTCAACAGAAATACCGTGAGGAGCATCAAGTGGGATACCACAATGAATGAGGAATTGATGCGTCTCTATTATGAAAGTGCGAAGTTTGAAACATCACGCAAAAAAGGACAAAATTTCAGAACGAAATTTGCCGCAAAGTATCCTCAAATAGAGAAAGTCGGATTGAGAGATCTTATCGCTAAGATGAAGGACATCAGGACTAATCTACTCATCTCAGAAGATTGATTGATTGATCTCACGTTGATTTGAAGTGGAAGAACGACGGCAATGAACAGCAGTTAGAGGAAGCCGCGTCACACGAACAAGCAGTGGCAATTGATGTTGTTCCTCAACCTGGTGATGATCCAGCACCACCACATCCTCCGGAGGTAGATGGCCTAATACAACCAGTGCCAGAAGCCGAAGTTCAACAACCAAGGAAGCGATTAAAATGGACATACCATATGAACAGAGATGTGATGCGCTTTTATTTTTTGGCAAAGGAAAGTGGGCAAAGTGTAAGGAGAGAACATCATCGTCTCTTCTTACTTAAGTACTCAGGGCTAGCTACAAGAATAAATGAGCAGAATCTAGCAGATCAAAAACGCTCGATATCTGTAAACAAATTGCTTTCGGCTGTTGAAATAGCTGCCATCGAAATGGAAGTGGAACAGCAGCTTCTTATTGATGAACTTCCATTGGAAGATGTGGAAAACGAAAACTTGATTGCAGCTGAAGACATAGGTGCTAGGGATAATGAACATCAAGTACCGGATGGACTAGAACCACATCCGGATATCATAAACGATGATATAAACAGCGAAGTCCCAGAAAATCTACAGCACCTTGAAAGGAATTTTGGTCATGCTCTACTAGAGTTCAGACATGTAGAACCAACACAAAGGCATTCACTGCCCAAGATGAACATCACAAATGATCTGCGTGCACTAATAGAACACCTAAACAGCAAGGTTTTACCTATGCATTTGAACGCAACACAAAATGCGTTAGAGGTGCAAACTCTTGTATACTGTGCAGCTGTGGCAACCGTTAGAACGTTGGGCCGCAGAACTAGGCCTATAAATGCAGTCTTCGCCCCAAGACAGGAGCGAGATCCGCCATGGAAGATCAGGTTGGATATGGATGTCAGCAAAGTAAGGTGCAAATTGGGTCGACTGACTCAATATAAAAAAGGAAATCGAACCAGAAAGCTGATACACCATGTTATTAAAATCATCAACCCTCGGTACATCGAGACATTGACACCAGCAATATTGGATGAGATTATAGACTCCCAGCGGCAGAGACTTGATGTTCTTACTGCTAGACTGCGTCGGTACAAGAAAAGTAGTGCAAGAAGGCAACAAACTCGAACCTTTCAGACAGACGAAAGAAGGTTCTATCGTGAACTGAGTGTACAGCAAAATAACCAGCAAGACACCGAAGTTCCTCAATTGGAAGAAATGACTAACTATTGGTCAGACGTTTGGGGAAAAACTAACAGAAGCAATTTGGACACTGCGTGGTTCCAACTAGAGTAAGCAAGAGCACAGATTCAGATGTTTCAGCGGTTTTGAAAAAAGCATGTAACTGGAAAGCTTCAGGTCCGGACATGGTGCACAATTTCTGGTATAAGTACCTGACTAGCGTGCATCCTGCGTCGGCACGGTGTTTTCAGAAGATCATCGAACATCCAGATCTGATGCCAGGCTTTATGCTGCAGGGTACTACGTATATGTTGCCTAAAAAACCAGACGCTCATAATCCATCTGAATTTCGACCGATAGTCTGTCTTCCAACAATATATAAATGTCTTACAGCTATCATAGCAGATAAGGTTTATTCTCACTGTGACGAGAATGACATCCTTACAGAAGAACAAAAAGGATGTTGTAAAAACTCCCGAGGCAGTAAAGATCTAGTCACCATAGACGCTATTGCCATGACGCAAGCTCGTAAACACCAAAGGAACTTGCACATGGCATACATTGACTACAAGCAAGCGTTTCCTTCCGTACCACATGACTATTTGCTTGAAGTCTTAGAAGTATACAAAATTTGTCCACGCATCATTGACTTCCTAAGTCGTGCGATGATGCTTTGGGGTACAAGAATCAAGTATTTTGAACATGGACAACCGAGGATAAGTAGATCAATACGCATTAAGACGGGTATATTCCAAGGAGACTCCTTCAGTGCATTATGGTTCTGTTTAGCGTTGAACCCACTGAGCAAAACTTTGAATAGCATGTCTCATGGGTTCCGAGTAAATGATAATGAGGATGGTCATCAAGTGACCCATCTTCTATACATGGATGACCTGAAGCTATACGCTAGTTCGGACGAGAAACTGCAGCAAGTGATTGATGTTACAAAGCAGCTTTCCAATGATATCAACATGGAGTTTGGACTAGATAAATGCCGAACAGTGCATTTAACCAGAGGAGAATTAGGGACCGCAGAGATAGAGAACGATTTCGGGAATGACATCGAGGCAATGGCTGAGGGCGAGTCATATAAATACCTGGGTATTCTTGAATCTAAGGGTATTCAGCATACGATAGTTAAGAAAAGCCTAACGACTGCCTTCACTACAAGACTCAGATTGGTTCTGCAGAGTTCTCTTAACTCGGCAAACAAGATCAGGGCAATCAACACCTACGCCATCCCTGTTCTCACGTACTCCTTTGGGCTCATCAAATGGTCGAACACTGACCTCGAACGATTAAACAGAATCATCCGCGTAGAAAAGACGAAACACCGAATGCACCACCGTAATTCGGCGAGCGAAAGGGTAGTTCTACCACGACATAGACGGGGCAGAGGCATTGTAGATGTCAGAAAACTGTGTGAGTCACAAGTTACACAGTTGCGAGACTATTTTAACAGCAAGCGAGATGTTACGCTTTACAACACCATCTGTAAAGCGGATCTTGACGACACGCCCTTGAATTTGTCCTCAGAGGAGGCCTTGAATATCAGGGCAGAAACCATAGAGGAATTAGAAACGTAATGGAGACAGAAAGCCATCCACAGCGAACACCCCAAAACGCTAGATCAATATGAAGTGGATAGTGAGGCATCCAATATTTGGCTGAGAAAGGGACTACCGTATCCAGAAACGGAAGGATTCGTCATTGCGATTCAGGATAGAGTTGTCAGCACCAGGAATTATCGCAAACACGTGTTACATCAAGACGTGGTTGACCGGTGCCGATTATCCGGAGATACCAACGAATCCATCGAGCACATTATTGATGGTTGTCGCATAATGGCTCAAAGAGAATATACGCACAGACATAATGATGTGGCGGGCATTGTACATCAACAACTTGCCTTAAACCTAGGACTCTTAACAGAATGGATGCCTTTCTATAGATACATTCCAATGTCCGTTTTAGAAAATGAAGATTACATCTTATATTGGGATGTGACTATCCAGACGGACCATTACATCCGAGCCAACCGACCTGACATCGTGATGCGAGAGAAAAAAGGTGGAAGAGTCTACATCATCGACATTGCTTGTCCGCTCAACCGAAATTTGCAGGCAACCTATACAACCAAGATTCATAAGTATAGCGAGCTAAGGCATGAAGTTAAGCCAGTATGGAGGAATGTGAAACATGCATCTATTCATCCTATTGTGATTCCGGCTACAGGCAATGTGCACGCAAGGTGCACTGAACATCTTAAACATTTAGGAGTCAGTAGGGTACTGGCGGCAGCTCAAAAGGCGGTTTTATTAAACACCTGTCGCATTGTAAGAAACTTCCTAGACCATCAGGAAGCAAGTGACTAAGAACCTATGGCATGATACATGGTAGCTCTAAGAAAGCATCCAGAGGTGACTGGTGTCACCTTCAACACTCACGGCCGCTGTGTAAGGATAACAGCGGCAAAGCCAAACTGCAAACTACATTATGCTTCTAATTATGTACTACAACATCATCGTAAATGATTTCAAACAACGTATTGAAATAACTTATAACATCCTGATGTCATCAGTCACTTGACTTAGTCCGTGCTATGACGAAAAACCGGGTTCACCCGAGAAAAAGTATGAAAAAAAATAATAATAATTCTTGCGGCTCTTGCAGTCAGCCGCGTTGCTTTGGGCTGACTCCATAATGCAACGAATTATGCGGTTACGACACAAGTATCGCGCAGTGCCACCCACAATAGGCCTCTCTCGGATGGAGGCCATGGTTCAGTTGGGAGTGGCAATAGGAACGAACCGAGGCGACGACCAGGCAATGACCCCGGACAAACGCGAGAACATCGATTTAAATGGTCGTACCAACTCAGGAGGGACCTTCTTACCTGTTGGCAAAGAAGCTCGCCAGCGCGAAGAGGAATCATGAAGAGGTTACATGACCGTTGGGGCAATATGCACCCGGAATATGCTCATAAAACGCCTCAGTATTTAAGAGATCAGGTATCCTTCTTGCGAAAAAACGGATATGAAGCTCTTTATCAACAGGAAGAGGAGCAACATCCTTCAGCGAACATTCCACCCGTTCCAGCAAGAACACCTTTGCAGATAGCCGATAATGCCAACGTGAGAAGTAGGAGATCTATCCGCCAAAAAGTCTTCCTCAGGATGGACAAATTAGTTGAAGCTAATACAGCTCTCCGCGATTTGCTCCCCGAAGATGTTAATCTCTGGAATCTGAACTGTGTAGTTTACGAGAAGGCGGTCTCCCTGCTTAGCGAAGATAGAAGTAACGATACTTCGGTACGTCTGAGTAAGACACGCGAGCGTATTGCACAGCTTCAGTTCAAAATTGAAACGGCGAGACGGCATGCATCAAATGTTCAGTGCGTGATTAGCTACATAACATCAAATGAAAAGTTCACTCCAAAAGTTAGGGCACTTGCTCGAAACTTGAGGAAAGCAAATCACACCCTGAACAAGTGTGAACTGTCGACCATCAAGCAGCACTGGACGCAAAAAGTAAGATCTCTTTCAACAGCGAAACAGCGCCTTGAACGGCGAGTTAAGTGGATTCAGGAAAATTCCACCTCTTCTACTAATCCTTCCCGTCTGTTCAATAAAGCGTCATGTGTAGTTAAAAATCCGCCTAGTCGAGAAGAGATTCAAGTCTTCTCGGAGAAAGTATATGGAGATACTTATCAGCTAAATGATGACGCTTCTGATATATCACTCTTTCGTAACTTTTGCCAAAGGCAAACGTTACAAGGTCCAGAGGAAGAGTGTCCACTAATTACTGCTGAAGAAGTGAAGAAAGTTATCGCTAGAACTAAGAACTTTTCGGCGCCAGGGCCAGATAAAATCAACAACTTTTGGTGGAAGAAGTTTACTTCTACGCACCAACATTTAGCTCGTATATTTACTACTTTCTTAAACGGAGAACAACCCGTCCCGCAGTGGCTAGTTAAAGGACGCACGGTATTGATCCCTAAGGCCGGAGATTTGTCAAGTCCAAAGAACTACAGGCCCGTAGCTTGTTTAAACACCAGCTACAAGGTATTCACTAGCATCCTCAAAGAGAGGATATTGACATCTATCGAGCCGGTATGGAGTGTAATAGTCGAACAACGTGGATGCAAGAGAGGGCTGGCAGGTTGCAGGGAGAACCTGTTAATAGACAGGTGTATTACCCAGGACTCGATCAGGTATCGACGCAATCTGTCCATGGCTTGGATTGATTACCGTAAGGCATTCGATAACACGAACCATGAGCTACTTATTAAGCTCCTTGAGTGCATGGAGGTGCATCAAAAAATAGTGAGATGCATAAAAGAGCTTATGCTCTTGTGGCGGACAAGATTTGTCATAACATCTGACAAAAGACAAGTGACTACAAGCTTTGTGACATATAAGAGGGGGGTCTTTCAAGGAGACTCTCTAAGTCCGATACTTTTCTGTATCTCCCTCTTGCCTCTATTGTGCTCCGAGGCAAAACCTCTGTATACCTATGTGGCCCGCCGAAAAGAAGAAAATATAAGGTCAACCACCTTTTATACATGGACGACCTTAAACTCTTTGCTTCCCCAAAAAAGGACCTTAACATTCTTGTAGATGCGGTAAATAGGTATTCTAAAGCGATTGGCATGAGCTTCGGACTGGACAAGTGTGCCTGCGTCCACCTACACCAAGGAAGACTAGAAACTACATCATCCAGTGACGATCAGGATGTTCAACTCATAGGCGGAAATACCATTCAACATCTTGGTATTGGAGAAACATATACAGATCTTGGAATACCGCAAGCGGAAACCCAAAATGTGCATAACTTGAAAACGGCCCTTGGAAAAAGGTATCGCCAAATTCTCAGAAAAATTTGGGCTTCCGAATTATCTGGAAAGAATAAGATCCAGGCGACCAATATGCTGGCCGTTCCTATACTGCTCTACACGTTTGGTGCAGTAAAATGGAACGTCGATGAGTTAAAACAACTTGATCGAAGCACACGCAAGATGATGACAATACAACGAAGTCTTCATCCTAGATCTTCCGTACCTCGAATATATCTCCCTCGCGATAAAGGGGGTAGAGGATTGCTAAGCTTAGAGTGTCTTCATCCAAGAACGGTTCTGGCTACGGCCTGCTCAGTTCTAAAAAGCACGGATTCCCTTATGCGACTCGTACATCAACATGAAGTCGCCAATGCTGCGGTGTTTCTATACCATGCAGCAGATAGGGCCGCAGAGGAGCTTGACCTCCCATTTAATTCCAGCGACATTACACATGGCCTAGCATCACTAACACCTCTGGTGCTTAAAAGTCGTATACAGGAAGCATAACATACGCTCCTACTAAGAGAACATGCTGAGAAGCCCCTCCATGGTAAGTTCTACGGCATCATACGTAGAGAAGAGCTCTCGATGGGTCTGTCCAACATGTTTCTCAAGTCTGCTAGATTGAGATCGGAGACCGAGGGATTTCTTTTCGCCTGTCAAGACGGCGTCATAGACACCTTAGTTTACCGCGAGCACATAATGAATGTACCTGTACGCGACACCAACTGCCGAGCGTGCAAGCAAGAGCCCGAAACACTTGGACATGTTCTTAGTGGATGCTCTAAATATGCACGCTGCGCGTACATAGAGAGACACAATACAGCTCCAAAAGTGTTATATTACCATCTTAGGCATTTCTATGGTGTTGATCCAGTGCCCGTCTTGCCATACGCCCAGGGGGAACTCGAGTCAGTTGTGGAGAATGATCAGTGTAAGATCTACTGGAATTTCTCATTCTCCACCACTCAACGTATCAGTGCTACGAAGCCTGACATTGTCCTCCAAGATCTGAAGAACAAGATCATTTACGTGATTGAATTCTCGGCACCAGCCGATGGCAATATCACGGCAAAGGAGGGAGAAAAACGAGCGAAATATCAAGCACTTCTTTTCGAGCTGAGTAGGCTGTACCAAGGCTACAAAGTCCATCTTATAATTCTCATAATCGGCTGTCTTGGAGGTATGAAAGCTTTATTTATTAGCCAACTCAATAAGATTCCGGCTTGCCAGCGTCAGGCTCATTTCATCGCGAACCGGATGCAAAAGACTGTTCTCCTGGGATCACTCCATCTGGTCCGTCAACATTGTTCCTCTTAAATTCTACAAAGATTGGTAGCTCTAAAAAAGCATCCAGAGGTGAAACCTTCATCTCCAACTGTCTTGTCTGCCGCGTAAGGTCATCCGCGGCTAGAGACCTGACTCCAAGGAACAGTGTTGCCCGATGTTATCACGCGTAAATTTCCCGCTCTTGCTTACCTTCTAGGACAGAAGGAGTAGAAGCGGATGACGTACACGTTCCAGTAGCTTTGGGATTGGTTTCTTTAAGGAATCATGCTCGAAGCTTCCGGAGCCTACAACTTCATAATAATTATTATTATTTTGGGCTATTAACCCTTAAAGCGCCATGCTATGTAATAATAACACAAAGCGCCATGTGGGGTCGTGGACAACCCCCGTCGGAAAATGTCATATTGCAAAGAGAGTAGCCGTTATTTCAATTCCAAAAAATTACTGAATACTCTTCAACTATCCTTCTAGTGTGTAGATAAGGTTTCATTGACGAAAACATTTTTGCTGCGTGTTAGAAAAATAAAAATCTTACGAAAACGTGAAAAATGACTTTTTCACGAAAAAATCATAACTCAGTCAATTTCAAAAATTTTAACCTAAAAATTCAACCTGACCCTAATAAAAAAGTCAGGAATCGTCAGAAAAAAAGTCAGGCCTTCTGACCATTTCTGACCACTTTTGTTACGTTTCTTGACAGAAATCGTCAGGAAAAGTCAGAATTCGTGAGAAATGTTCAGAAATCGTCAGAGCTTGGGTTCGAAGGATAATATTTATTAGGGGTCCAAGAATGGAATGGCATAAAACCTAATCCCTTTTATATTTCCCAGGTTATTTATATTATTTATTTACATATATTCTCTTTTTACTAATAATTAATTAATAATATTTATATATTGAATGGCTCTAAAGGTGAAACTGAAAATGTTGTCCTTTTCCACGTATCTCTTTCTTTTTACAAGATACATTATATTTGATATAATTTTAAATTTTTTTAGCAAAATTTTTAGGTATCTGAAATCGTCGAAACCCGTAGATTCTGAATATCTAACTTTTAAATCTGTATATGCAACATTGAAAAAATAATTATTTTCAATTTTTAATCCTTTTGGGTTGCCTACCTGCGGTCCTAGCCGATGAGCTACCTGGTGGGATGTGAATTAGCATATCTTCAGAAATCGTCAGACTCGTCAGAAATGGTCAGGATGTTCAGGAATCGTCAGAACTTCTGACCATTCGTGACGATTCCTGACTTTTTTTTAGTAGGGGTAATTCTCGAAATATAGGTCTTCAAGAAAAAAAAATTATTATAATGCAGCTTTCAAAAAAGGTGGGGTCGTGGTCGACCCCTGACGAGACGGCGACTGCTTCACACGTATGCAGAAGCTGAACTAATCTACACAGCCACTTGCCAACTGTGTCGATCAAAAGAAGAGAACCCGAATTAAAAAAGTGGCTTCAGTATAATCGTGCAAAAAAAAAAAAAAAAAAAAAAAAAAAAGTGGGGTCTTCTCATACCCCGTGGGCGCTTTAAGGGTTAATATGTTAAATTGAGCTAAAATCTTACATAAATTGAAGAATAAATCAATATTCGTTAAATCTTTCAGAGATTTTAAAAGTTTTCACAAATATTTAATAAGATTACAAAATACTTTAAAAATTTCAAAAGATTGCAAACAAAAGTTAACTAAAACCAAAATTTTATGTAGATCAAATAATGAATTAAAAGATTTTAGAATCATTGACAAATATGTCAAAGATGAAAAACATTTTACAGAGATTTCAAAAAATTTCGAAAGATTTCAAGGATTGGAATTTGTAAGGAAACAAATCTCAGCTTTTCGACTTTTTCTAGATTATTTATTCAGAATTGTACAATAACATTTCGGAATCAAACCAATTTCCTCATCAGATTACCTATTATGGAGTATAATCTATTGGTGTAGAGTAATAAAACTAAATTATACAAATTATGAGAATGGTAAATTATATTACCTTTTACATGTCGTGGAATTCAACCAGTTGTTATATGAAATAGTCATATTTTTTCGAAACAAATTATAAATAAATACAGAGAAGGAAGTATAAAAATTATTAAAATATATTAAGAAAGCGATCATAATACTATTTCGAAAGTTACTTGTATGATGCATAAACACGCTCCTTCCCCATCTTAAACTTGTGAGCATTCATTACAATGGGAGATGCTTATCTGACAGAATGATGCCTTGCCACATGCATACAACGAATCATAGGCGTAAGAACTAGCAGTACTGTAAAGGGTGTACAAGTATTGAAAATACATACTTATATTTTCTTAATCCTTGTAAAAAACTGAATAGAAAATAATCGATAAAAAAATTGATCAAGATCGACAAATGCATTAGATAGCCGGCAGTCCATGTGCGATCGCTAAGAGTGTATGAGAATACAAGTTCAGATCGTATAATTCCCTCCGTTTATTTTTGTAGGAGGTTTTGACTCTTTCAAACAACTTCACATTGACACGAGATTCGAAAATTGAAAAGGATCTTTTTCGTAGCAACCAAATTAGAAGACATTGCTCACCGAGTTAATTACCTTACACATAAAATGCATGCGTTGTTTGAAATCTGCAGAATTCTCCCGAGTTCGGTAGAAATAATTACTTTAACATTTTTGAATTACCCTGAACACTTTTGAATACAATAAATGATTTGGAATTTCAAGACTTTTAAATACGAAGTGCATACACTGTCGGTACCGGTAAAAAAGTTACCGGTACCGACAATTTTTTTGTTACCGGGTTTTGAACCGTACATGAAATTCACGGAAGTCGAGGAAATTGGAGAATTCACGGAATTCAAGGAATTAATGGAATTCATGGAATTTAAGGAATTCATGGAACTCAAGGAATTCATATAATGGGGTTGTTGCATATTTTCAAATATTTTTTTTTTGCTAGTAAAATTAAAGGAGCACCAAAAAAAGAATATAACTACGGAAGGAAAGCGTTTTTCAATTAAGTTAATTTTTTTTTTAATGTTTAAAAAGTATACTTTTTGAATTTTTTCGGGAAGTCGTTTGCAGAAAGTACTTCATTCTGATTAGCGCGGTTGTCCGGTTGGTGACGGATATAATATAGCCGCTAGCGATTAAATGTGTAAACAGTAAATCTAACCTAACGTAAACGTGTTTTAAAAGTAAAGAAAGGGCCGAAAAGATTTTTAAAATGCCTAGAATTTCACTAAAACCCGGCTTTATAAAGTGTGACAGTGCGAAAAGTTTGAATGAAACTTGGTATCTTTACCGGTTCTTTCAACGGCTTCTGCCCATTTCTTTTTCATTTCTGTGCCCATAGGCAACCTTATAAATATTTGGTTTGGATTATTTTTGCTATTGCAGTTGCAATCAGACATAAAACATTTTTTTAAAGGCTGCCATTATTATACATAATTGTGAAATGTATATGTTCCGAATATATGATTGACTAAAATTTGAGGTTATCTTTGGAAATATCTCATTCTCACGCACTTGACTGATATTATTCATGACTATCTTTATCTAAATTTTATATTTCAAGCAAGAGTGTATTTTTTCAGTGAGATTTGGTTACGACTGGCTGCTGCTTTTCTATAACTTTAAGTGAACAAATATCTCTATTAGAAATCTCTACTAGATACTTCGTTAGTCAATGTATCATTATGCTGATTGGTTACGCACCTTTTTTGGGAAGGCACCTCTGCAACTGGTCAGAGAAATAACGTCGGTCAAACACCTACCTCTTTCCAACACTTCGTGGGGGCGGGAAAGCAGTTCTGTGCCTGGTCACAAAAATAATTTTCGTGAAACACCTACCCCTTTCCTATACTTCATGGGGGCAGGAAGGCAACCCCGTGTCTGGCGACAGAAATAATTTTGGCGAAGCAGCTACCCCTTTCCAATACACGGAACTCACGTAATTCAGGCCATTAACTAAATTCAAGGAATTCACGAAACTCACCCTTCCAACAGCTCGTGACGGCTGGATGATGCCCCTGTAAGTGGTCGCAGAAATAATGTTGGTCAAATCCCTACCCCTTTCCAATACTTCGTAGGGGCAGAAATGCACCCCTGTGTCTGGTCACATAAATAATGCTAATCAACCCACTACTACTTTCCAATAGTTCGTGGTGCGGGAAGGCACCTATGCAACTGGTCACAGAAATAACGTCGGTCAAACAACTACCTCTTTCCAACACTTCGTGGGGGCGGGAAAGCAGTCCTGTGCCTGGTCACAAAAATAATTTTCGTGAAACACCTACCCCTTTCCTATACTTCATGGGGGCAGGAAAGCAACCCCGTGTCTGGCGACAGAAATAATTTTGGCGAAACAGCTACCCCTTTCCAATACACGGAACTCACGTAATTCAGGCCATTAACTAAATTCAAGGAATTCACGAAACTCACCCTTCCAACAGCTCGTGACGGCTGGATGATGCCCCTGTAAGTGGTCGCAGAAATAATTTTGGTCAAATCCCTACCCCTTTCCAATACTTCGTAGGGGCAGAGGAATGCACCCCTGTGTCTGGTCACATAAATAATGTTAATCAACCCACTACTAC
Organism: Andricus quercusramuli; assembly: GCA_932178445.1. Taxonomy (NCBI): domain Eukaryota; kingdom Metazoa; phylum Arthropoda; class Insecta; order Hymenoptera; family Cynipidae; genus Andricus; species Andricus quercusramuli. The sequence goes on from CAKNXH010060429.1 coordinate 204,978, forward strand.
TTTCCAATAGTTCGTGGGGCGGGAAGGCAGCCCTGTGAATGGTCAAAGAAATAATGTTGATCAAACCCCTACCCCTTTCCAATAGTTCGTGGGGCGGGAAGACACCTCTGCAGCTTGTCACAGAAATAACGTCGGTCAAACCCCTACCCCTTTCCAAGACTTCGTGGGGGCGGGAAAGCAGTCCTGTGTCTGGTCACAAAAATAATTTTCGTGAAACACCTACCCCTTTCCAATACTTCATGGGGCGGGGAGGCACCCCTGTGACTGGTCACAGAAATAATGTTTCCGGAACCACTACTACTTTCCAAAACTTCGTGAGGCGGGAAGGCACCTCTGTGACTGATCACAGAAATAATATTGGTCAAACCGCTACTACTTGCCAAAACTTCGTGGTGACGGGAAAGCACCCCTGTGTCTGGTCAAAGAAATAATGTTGGTCAAACCCCTACCCCTTTCCAACACTTCCTGGGTACAGAAGGCACCCCTGTGACTGGTCACCGCCTTTCCAAAACTTTGTGAGGGCGGGAAGGCAGCCCTGTGTCTCGTCAAAGAAACAATGTTGATCAAACCGCTACCCCTTTCCAATAGTTCGTGGGCGGGAAGGCACCCCTGTGAATGGCCACAGAAGCAATGCTGTTCAAACCCCTACCACTTTTCGACACTTCGTGGGGACGGAAGGTACCCCTGTGTCTGGTCAAAAAAATAATGTTGGTCATGCACTACCCCATTTCCAACACTTCGCGGGGGCGGGAAGGCACCCTTATGACTGGTCACCGAAATAAGGCTGATCAAACCTTACCCCTTTCCAATACTTCGTGGGGGCGGGAAGGTGCCCCTGTGACTGGTCACAGAAATAATGTTTCTCAAACCACTACTACTTTGCAAAACTTCGTAGGGACGGGAAGGCACCCCTGTGTCTGGTCAAAGAAATAATGTTGGTTAAACCCCTACCCCTTTCCAACGTCTTGTTGGGACCGGAAAGGCTCCCCTGTGACTGGTACCAGAAATAATGTTGGTCATACCGCTAATTCTTTCCTAAACTTCGTGGGGACGGGAAGGCACCCCTGTGTCAGGTCAAAGAAATAATGTTGATCAAACCTCTACCCCTTTTCAATAGTCCGTGTGGCGGGAAGGCACCCCTGTGATTGGTCACAGAAAAAATCCGGTTCAAAGTGCTAGGACTTTTCGACACTTTGTGGGGGTGGGGAGTCACCTCTGTAACTAGTCATAAAAATAATATCGGTCAAACACATACCCCTTACGAACACTTCGTGGGGACAGAAAGGCAACCCTGTGACTGATCAGCAGAAGAAGGTTGGTCAAACCCCTACCCTTTTCCAACACATCGTTAGGGCGGGAAGGTATCCCTGTGACTGGTCACAGAAATAATGTTGGTCAAAGCCCTATCCCTGCATCTCTCTGATCCGTCTTCTGTGACTAATCACAGAAATAAGTTCAGTTTTACCTCTAAACTTCTCTAATGTTTTCAAGTCTGCGACGTCAACTAGCAAAATGACCGATATTGAGGATCAAACAGTAGCATTAAACACATGGGAGAACTGTCTACTGCTAAGGTAGCAGTGAATGAAAATGTACGTGTGAATTGAATCCCGCAGTATTCTCATAAATTTTATAGGATTCTCTTCAAAATTTTTTTATAATTCCGTGAATTCCATGAATTCCTTTAATTCCATCAATTCCTTGATTTACATGAATTCTTTAAATTCCATAAATTCCTTGAATTCCTTGAATTCCATGAATTCATTCAAATCCATGAATTCCTTGAGTTCCATGAATTCCTTAAATTCTATAAATTCCTTGAATTCCGTGAATACCGTGTATTCCTTCAATTCTTTGAATTTCATGTACGGTTCAAAAACCGTCAAAAAAATTGTCCATACCGGTATCTATTTTTTTTACCAGTACCAACAATTTTTCCGCCGTATTCTTCAAATTTCAAACAACGCATGCATTTTAAGTATAAGGTAATTAACTCGTCGAACAATGTTTTCTAATTTGGTTGCTACGAAAAAGATACTTTTGAATTTTCGAATCTCGTTTCAGTGTGAAATTGCACCAAGGTCAAAACCTCCTACAAAAACGAACGCAGGAAATTATAAGATCTGAACTTGTATTCCCACACACTCTCAGCAATGGCACATGGATTGTCGGCTATCTAACGCATTTTTTTGATTAGTTAATCTTTAATTGCTAATTACTCGGTAATTATGCATTTAATCGAATTTTTTTATTGATAATTTTCTGGTCAGTTTTTCACAAGGAATCGAAAAATATAAATATGTATTTTGAATACTTGGACACAATGAATATTAAATTATATATAATTGAATAAAAAAGATAATACGAAATCGTAATGTTATGAAAGTCAAAGTGGTATAACAGCCGAATGATAAAACTACAAACGGATGTATTAAGACACGGAATAGAAGTTGTAAGATACACTGAAAAAATCTCAGTCAGATACATTTTCGAGACAATACTGCCCTTCTTTTTTAATGAAAACGATTTCAGCAAAGGCACGATTATAATAATTAGGTTCAACATGTAAGATTATTATCACACACTGTCTGCCAAACCACTGTCGGGTGTTCTGCGCGTTCGATTGCTTGAAGGTTACGAACCGGTTCCAATCTTTTAAGGTTTTGATACCTCCCCTCTTTTTCCTTCTCCTTGGCAATGATGTTGTAGTCGGCCGGAGCCGAGAATTCGATTACGAATATAGTTGGTTTCTCGACGTCTTGAAGAACGTCAGGCCTCGCGTGTGTAACGGAGACTGCTGTCCGAAAATCGTCGCTCCACAAAATTCGGCACTTTTTGTTTTGGATAATTGACTGTATCTCCCACGGAACGATCGGCAGGGCTGGGTCGCGGCCAACACCGTTACAGCGACAAAGATGACGTGAGTAGGACACCCGGACAGTATGTGTTCTAGGTACTCGCAAGAGTCCGACCTCTGGTCCATCAATTGCTCAGTTTATGGTGCTGCGAGAGCTTTGGCTGATTCAAATCGAAAGCTGACACCGACGATGGATCAGAAGACCAGAAGACGCTTGCATCAACTGAACCAGAAAATTGGATGGGCAAGACAGAATGCGTCTAGTGTCCAATGTGTGATTGACTACATAACATCTGGTAGACCGTTCACGGAAAGGGTTCGAAAGTTCGCCCAACAACTAAGGATCTTGAATCACACACTAAACAAGTCAAAGCTGCTGACAATCAAGCAGAATATTGTTGACAAAATACGGCTGTTATCTGACGCAAGGAGGAGGATACAGGAGAGGGTGAGATGGATCAGGGAGAATCAACAGTTTTTCCTGACCCATCACGCCTCTTCAGTGATCCCCCTGTTTTTGTAAAAATTCCACCCAAGCCCAAGGAGGTAGAGACTTTTTGGAGAGACTTTTTGTTTAAGACCCCGAAAACACTAGAGTTGAAAGAAGATACTGATAATATCATCCGCTTCAAGGAGTTCTGCGACCTCATAAAATCTGAGGAGTGTCCATCAGTCACTGCCGAAGAGGTGAAAAAGCAATCAGAGGCACGAAGAACTTTTCCGCTGCTAGACCAGATTGTATTAAGAACTTTTCGTGGAAGAAGTTTACTTTCATACACCAACATTTGGCCCGCATATTCACCTCATATTTAATGTCGCAGACGCCCATTTCGCAGTGGCTGGTGTTAGGATGCACTATACTCCTACCGAAAAAAGGCAACGTGTCCAAACCAGAGAATTACAGGCCAATAACTTGTTTGAACACACTGTCCAAGATCTTTAAAGCTGTCCTAAACAACAGGATTGTTCGACTAATTGAGACTGTATGGCGAGAGATGTACGAACGTAGCTCGAAAAAAGGTGTAGCAGGCTGTCGAGAGAACCTGCTAATTGACAGGTGTATCTGTGAGGACGCTACAGTCCATCAGCGCGTCCTGTCAATGGCCTGGATTGACTACCGGAAAGCTTTCAATTCAAACTCTCATAGACTTATCATCTGTCTGTTGGAAAGCTTGAAGGTACATCCACACATAGTGAGATGCATAGAGAGATTGATGCCTCTTTGGAAAACTAGATTTACTATCTCATCTGCAAATTACCGTGTGACAACGAATAACGTCCCTTCCAAAGGGGCGTTTTTCAAGGCGATACCATGAGCCCTCTGCCCTTTTGCATTACACTTCTGCTTCTACATCTCGCACTACGAAATTCTCCTGAATCCCTCTGTGGCGACACTAATCAGCGTGAGCATAAGGTCACTCATGTATTTTATATGGATGACCTGAAGATCTATGCCGCTGGTAAAAGCAAACTTCAAACTGCTATAAATATCGTCAAGAACTACACAGAAGAGATTGGGATGGACTTTGGTTTGGACAAGCGTGCCAAAATTCATTTGAAGAAAGGAAAGATTACTGGCGTTCCCAAGGACCCTCAGCTTGTGGATATAAGTGTTATTAGACATCTTAACCCTGGAGAGACCTATACATACCTAGGCGTGCCTCAAAGCCGCATTCAGAACGTAACATCAGTGAAGGAGTCTCTCCGAAGCAGATACAAGCATCTTCTTCGACGGATTTGGTCTTCCAATCTGTCGGCGTTGAACAAGGTATCTGCTACTAACATGCTTGCCGTCCCGGTTCTACTCTACTCGTTTGGGGTGGTTCAATGGACGAAGAACGAGCTTAAGGTCCTTGATGTCACCACACGTAAGATCATGCATATGCATAAAAGCTTGCATATCAATTCGTCAGTTCCGCGATTATACATTTCACGCCGTCAAGGCGAACGCGGACTTCTGAATCTCCTGTGTCTTCATAACCGAATTGTTCTAAGTACAGCGTACATCGTTGCGAATGGCAGGGAATCCTCTCCTAAAGATGGTCAGAAACCACGAGATAATTGGCGAAGGAGCGTTCCTTTACAAAGCCGCAGAGCAAGCTGCCGAGACCCTTGGCCTGAATTTTAACATCAGAAGTGAGGAAAGTGCATTATTCCATCCACATGTTTCACGTCTAAAAGCCGAAGTAGAGAAAGCAGAGGTTGAAAAATTTCACCAAGAGGTACTCGACAAGCATATGCACGGAAACTTTCACAGAAATGTAGAAAAACAGTCCTTGTCGAAGGAGCAAACTTTTGCTTTCCTCAAATCATCAGGGCTCAATTCAGGTACAGAGGGCTTTATTTTCGCAAGCCAGGACGGTGTCATCTCCACCTTAGCATACCGCGCCCGCACTTTATGTCGAGAAGTTCCCAGTGATAGGTGCAGAGCGTGTCATGCACACGCTGAGTACCTAGAACACATGCTATCGGGCTGTCCAACCCACGCAGGAACAACGTATATTTATAGATATAATGCGGCCCTAAGAGTACTTTATTACCACCTTTGTCGCTCTGACGGTGTTGGTCGCGACCCTGCCCTGCCGAACGCTCCGAGGGATATAGAGTCAATTGTTCGAAACGAGAAGTGCCAGATTTTCTGGAACTACGATTTTCGGGCAGCAGTCTCCGTTTTGCACTCGAGGCCTGACATTGTTCTCCGAGACTTCGAGAAACGAACTATATTTGTGATCGAATTCTCGGCTCCCTCCGAATACAACATCACTGCAAAGGAGAAAGAAAAAGAGGAGAGGTATCAAGACCTTAAAAGAGAGCTGCAACGACTGTACCCAAAATATTCGGCACGAGTAATTGTCCTTGTGATAGGTGCTCTCGGAGGTACGAAATTATCACTGGTTCGTAACCTTAAAGCCATACCCGCGTGCCAAAAATGAGGCGCATGAATATACCCCAAACTCCATATTACCTAAGTTTCATTTTACCGAAAATCAAGTTGCCGAACAATCATTTATTATAATTTTTAATTGGTCGAATTGTCAACTCACATAACCTCTATTTGTTCTAACTACCAATTATCATAATTTCTATTATGCAAACTCTCATATGGCATAATTTTCGTATTATAGAATTTTTATTCACCATAATATTTATTTATCCTAATTTTAATTTAGAACTAATTTCTGTTTTTCCGAATTTGTATTCGACATAAATGTCATTTTTCCGAATTTTCACATAACCTAATATTCATTTCGACGAATTTCTATTTGTCATTTTTTACATTCATCCTAATTATCATTTGTCATAAATTTCATTTTCCCGAATTTTCATTTATCCTAATGTCTAGGTATCCGAGCTGGCATGCGCCATAATTTCCATGTCACAGAAATTTCATTTGTTCTACCAGACTTCCGTTCAGTTTCGAAATAGTTGTTTCCCATCTAGATGTATTCGGTCTGGCCGGTAAGTCAGGTGAAGATGGCGCTGTGGAACACTTCCTGCGATACCAAATACATTGGGTACCACATTCAAATGAGGGCTTTGTTTATAAATGCATAATCAAACTGCAGCTAATGTGTTCGGTCGGTAAAATGACCCTAAATACTAATTCGCAAACATTGGCGAAAATTTGATGCAAAACACATTAGCTGCATTTTGATTATGCATTTCTGTACAGCGACATTATTTGAATTTCGCGCCTAATGTATTTGGTATTCTGGGAAGTGTTTCACAGCGCCATCTTCACCTGACTTACCGACCAGACTAAATACATCTAAATGGGAAACAACTACTTCGAAACTGAACGGAAGTCTGGTAGGACAAATGAAATTTCTGTGACAAGGAAATTATGGCGTATGGCAGTTCGGATACCTAGACATTAGGATAGATGAAAATTCGGAAAAATGGAATTTATGGCAAATGATAATTAGGATAAATGTAAAATATGACAAATAGAAATTCGTCCAAATTGAATATTAGGTTATGTGGAAATTCGGAAAAATGACATTTATGTCGAATACAAATTCGGAAAAACAAAAATTAGATTGAATGAAAATTAGGATGAATAAATACTATGGTGAATAGAAATTCGAGAATACGAAAATTATGCCATATGAGAGTTTGGCATAATAGAAATTATGATAATTGGTAGTTAGAACAAATAGAGGTTATTTGAGTTGACAATTCGACAAAATAAAAATTATAATAAATTATTGTTCGACAACTTGATTTTCCGTCAAATGAAACTTAGATAATATGGAGTTTGGGGTATATTCATGCGCCTCGCCAAAAATATGCCAAGGCACTTGCGAGATAGATGCAGAAAGCTGTCATCCTTGGGTCGCTTCGTTTCCTCAAGACGTACGAGGGTTTCGCCGGCCTGTCGTTGTGATTTCGTCGTGCCCTGTGATCACCCATCTCACGGATGTGAGACGTGGCCATAGGTGTATTTGACCGCGGTTCTGCTGGGGGCCATTGACATTTTTTTTAGATGGCAGTTGCTCTTAGTGGTACCCTGCGGTGATTGTTTAACTTTTTTTTTAAATTTTATATATATATATATATATATATATATGAGAGTGGGCAATTTTCGCGAGGTGACTTCGTACAACGCTGTTCCTTGGAGTCCGGTCTCTAGCCACGAATGCCCTTATGGCTTTCACCTCTGTATACTTTTTGGAGTTACCAATCTTTGTAGAATGTTATAAGAAATAGTGTTGACAGGCTAGATGAAGTTATCCCAGAATGTCTTTTTGATGATTTCTTTGATGATGCCTTTGATGACGTCTTTTGCATCTGGTAGTTTAAGGTCGTGCATATATAAAACGTGATTGAACGCATATTCTCTCATATTCGGTAGGCCACATAGGTATCCACAGCTAGAAAAAGTATCCGACTGAGAGAGTCTCCTTAACAGACCTTCAACTTATAGGTGACATAGCTAGTAGTAACCTATCTTTTGTCAGATGCACAAGAGCATAAGCTCTTTCATGCATCTCATTATTCTTGGATGCACCTCCAGGCATTCAAGGAGCTTGATAAGTAGCTCATGGTTCGTGTTATCGAATACCTGACAGTAGACAATCCAAGCCATGGACAGATTGCGACGATACTTGATCGAGTCCTGGGTGATACACAAACAACCTGCCAGCAATCTCTCTTGCATCCACGCTGTTCCAATATTAAAATCCATACCGGCTCGATAAATTTTAACGCCCTCTCTTTGAGGATGCCCGTAAATAGCTTGTTTTCTGTTGTTTAAACAAGCTATAGGCCTGTAATTCTTTGGACTTGACAAATCTCCGGTCTTAAGGATCAGTACCGCGCCAGATGTGGGTGCATACGAGTGATCTTCTTCCACCAAAAGTTGCTGATTTTATCTCGCCTTGGCGCTGAAAAGTTCTTAGTTCTAGCAATCACTTTCATCGCTTCTTTAGCAGTAATTAGTAGACACTCTTCCACTAGACGTTGCAACCTTTGCCTTTGGCAAAAGTTACGAAAGAGTGATATATCTGAAGTCTTCATTAAGCTGATAAGTATCTCCATATACTTGCTCCCAGAAGAGTTGAATTTCTTCTCGACTAGGCGGATTTTCAACGGTACATGACGTTTTATTGAATAGACGGGAATGATGAGAAGAAAAGGTGGAATTTTCCTGAATCCAATATACCCGACTTTCAAAGCGCCATTTGGCTGTTAAAAAAGCTCTTATTTTTTGCGTTCAGTGCTGCTTGATGGTCAACAGTTTATACTTGTTTAGAATGTGATTTGCTTTGCCTAAGTTTCGAACAAGTGCCCTAACTTTTGGAGTGAATTTTTTATTTGATGTTATGTAGCTAATCACGCACTGAACATTTGATGCATGCCGTCTCATCGTTTTAATTTTAAACCGAAGCTGTGCAATACGCTCGCAAGTCTCTCTCAGGCGCAATGAAGTACCATTACTTCTTTTGTCGTTATGTAGCGAGACCGTCTTCTCGTAAACTACACAGTTCAGAGTCCAGATATGAACATTTCCGGGGAGCAAAGGAGGTCTTGTTGGAACGGGTGGTATGTTCGCTGGAGGATTTTGCTTTTCTCCTTGATGAAGAGCGGCATATCCCTTTCGGCGTAAAAAGGACACCTGATGTCTTAAATACTGAGGAGCTGTATGAGCATAGTCCGGGTGCATGTTGACCCAACATTCATGTAACCTCAGCATGTATCCTCTTCGCGCCGGTAAGCTTCCTTGCCAACAGGTGAGGATGTCCCTCCTGAGTTGGTCCGACCATTCAAAACTATGTTCTCACATTTGTCCGGGGCCACAGCCTGACCGTCGCCTTGGTTCGGTCCTATTTTCACTCCCAACTAAAATTCGACCTACATCCGAGAGAGGCCTATTGTAGGTGGTACTGCGCGATACTGGTGACGTAACCGTCTAATTCGTTGCATTGGGGAGTTAACCCGATGCAACATGGCTGACTGCAAGAGCCGGGCATTCGAGCGATGGGGTCGCCATATCCCCCCCCCCCCCCCATATCATCGCACGACTTGGAAGTCAATGATGCGCGGGGAGATTTAGTTCATTTGTAAGACTTCAATCAAATAGCCATGCGGTATGGAAGGAAACCCTTGCTTGTAGTCAATGTATGCAGTAAGATTATACCTTATGCAATGATGGCTGTAAGACATTTATAAATTGTTGGAAGAGACGCTATCAGACGAAATTCAGATGGATGTTGAGCATCTAGTTTTTTAGGCAACATATACGTAGTACCCTTGAGCATAAAGCCTGGCATCAGATATGGGTTTACGATGATCTTCTGAAAACACCTTGCCTATTATTATTATACGGAAGGACAGGGCAAATAACTGCCCATAACACTAATTTGCATGAGATGTCTTGAATGTCTGGTTCGAAAAAGTAAAACCCCAGGTATTCGTTTATGAGGCACGCCAGTGTATCACATTCACTTAGTGATCGATGAGCTGTTGTTGTCTCAGCCCTGAGCTTCTTACCATAGATTCCAGACCCTGCTCCCAAGCAGTCTTTAGAGCCGTCTGCATAGCAAACAAGTAATTTTATGAACTACGCTAAATTGATCTAAAATATCTCACTTGTCTTTTCCTAATTTTATTATTTAATTTAAAAAATGGAATGGAGATGATCTCTTTTTTAACATTAATTATTCTATCATCATTTGGAATGTTGTCAGTAGGTTGGTTCATCTTTGAATCTAACTCGGAAAGTCTTTATTTATGTGTTTCTGTAAAAACTCGTCAAGATAATTTTTGTACCATAAGTACTTTTTAACAATAAGTAGCTTATCTAAGTGGAAAGAAAGAATAGCGGCATCAACAAGATTTTCAACGATCCCTATTTTATGTTGAATAGAAATTTTGAATTATTTAAAAGATGTTGAGAAGTTACATCTTTGAGGAACATAACGTATCGCGTATCAATAATGAAGCGATAGAGTTTTGAAAAGCGGTAAACCCTTCTTCAATTTGCCACCAGCAACCCAGCGCACATGTAGCACATTTAGCACCGGAGTGGGGACTCACCTACCCACCAGCAAGGTAAGCTGTTAAACAGCCGCTCCCAACGAAAAATCACGTCTTTCTGCGATGCGTCGACAGGATGGGCAAACTCTTTTAGACGAACTGCGATTTCCTCTAAGAGTACCAGAAGGTAATCCTCTTGGCGCTTAAACGCTACCAAGAATTAATTCAGTATAGATAAAAAGGACTTACAGCCCACTCGAATCTTACGCTAAATTAGAGAAGATTCTCCTCTGAATTAGCTTTGTATGAGGCTGACGAATTATTACGTGAAAACAGGTTTCGTATCTGGTCTGGACGGCCTTACCTTCGAGCTCATTCTAAATATAAATTTTCCTCCGCACGCGTGACATCATATGACATTTAATGCTTACAGGTATTTCGCGTCATTTTTCGTGAAGATAGTCTGGAATTCGCCGTAGGAAAATACTTCCAATTAAATTTGTTGAGAATTGGCATTTAAATGTGATTGCTTGCTGTGAATCAACTACTGTTTTAATTTGGATATTTTCTGTCCTTTCTCAATACGAAAAAGGATCTTTGAGATAAACACTTTATCTTCTTTTTAGTTCTTGAGTACAGTAAATTGTATTGTAAATAAAAATGATTAGAATCCTGCATTCCAATAGAGAATAAATCTTCTCTATCGTAAGCTGAGTTTTCTTGAGCAAATTATCAATTTAAATAGAACAGCCTTTAAATTCTAAGAGTGAATTTTATCTCGTCAGGAGATTTTATATGTTCTTCTTTCCAGTAGCTTCAAGTAGGGAAAAGGTGATTCTACAGAGCGGAATCGCCAATTGGATTTGCGAGTCATACTGATGAAATATCAGCGATACCTAATATCTCTTTAGAGATTGGGTTTATAACCCAGGATAGCTTTACTGAGTGTTCCTCGCAATTCAATGAAAATTCGCACTGGCGTCTCAAAAGCAGAATATAAAATCCCGTTGCGAAGGTAGAATTGCTTAAATATTAACTATACTGGAAGCAGGACTGAACGGTAACGATAAGAAGGAGATTCACTGATTGTAATGCTGCGTATTTATGTTTATAATTATGCGTCAATTTGAACAATATTTCGATTGCACTCTGGCGTAACTTTGAAGCGATGAAAAGTCCTAGAGAAATAAGCATCCTGTCTCTCCCCCTTCAATCACATCCACTGCATCCATTTATGCAGTTCAAGCCTGCGCCTAGCTTTCAGTGTAAAGACTAAAGACACACAATGCGTTTCACTTTCTGTCACCCAGAAAATTTAACGCTTTGACTCAAGCTTATCTCTCCATATCGAGGTTTTGTTTTTAAAAATTAGTTGGCGCATCACGTAGTAATTTCACTACAGAGAATCCTCTGTGAATGATCATTAGAAATCACTAAAATTACGAAAAATTAAAATGAGGAGTAACAGTGTATAATTGTATATTCTTGAATGCAGAGTCATCCAACACATCCATTTGTGGAAAAAAAGATGACCAGTGTGCTATTCGAGCAAGAAGAGCTATGGAACTGAAACTATACGATGACGAAAATACAAATAATCAGCTAAACATCACAGAAACGTAAGCTTTACACTGTTACATTCTTTTACATTATCACCATTTATGGTAGAAGGCCTATCCACACGGTGGTCCTGAAGCATGTTTGGGTTGACCTAAATTGTCGCCGAAAATGGGCTAGGCTATTCGATTCTGTAGTGTTCAAGCCGGTTGATTTCTAAATTTTTTTAATTGAAGGTTACAACTTATATTATTTATATTGACAGAAATTAATCAGGTTATAAACAGAGAAATATATTTGATAAATTATAATTTATTCATATGTACATATAATGATAAAGATACAATATTATAATATATAAGTTGATATTTAAATGCGCTCTGACGAAAATTCAACAACGGCCTTCTTCCATCTCGTAGAAAACGAAGGATCCTCGAGTGAATTAATCTTATAACGACCCCAAGTGTCCAAGAATTCATGATGTACCGACTCCCCTGCTTGTTCGGACCATAAACCGAGTCCATCGTTATCCAGAAAATGTATACAATTTTTCAAATGTTCTATTAATACGTGCACTTTCAATGTTGTAGACACATTTGTACTTTCAAAGCTTTTTTTTTAACTGATCAATTTCATTCTTCAAATCCCCATCGATTTTTTGCGTAGTAAAACTAGATGAAACTACTTTGTCCATCGCTTTGAAAGCTGAAACATACGGCACCAGACCAAAGTAACCGATATTCTCTGTGTAAATTTCTGGGTCTTGAAGGGCATCTGAGGATTTCAAAAGCTGACGACACGCATTTCCTTCGAAAATTCCACCATGACAATTTTTGGAGATCAAACCTAGTTTTTTGGGCCATAACAATGCTTTCTCTTTTCCAACTAGAGGAACAAGGCCATCCCAAAAAAGATGATTTACATACCCTTGCAGTAAATGCAATTCGGGAAGAACACATTTCTCAATGACATACGTGCTACTATCACATTGTATAAGTGGAGCATTAATTGTACTGTGGTTATGCATCGCAAGCTTCTTTTTATCCAATGAACTGATTTTTAAATAATCATCTTTTAAATCGCCATACGTTTTCAAACGTAAACAATTATCACTGACTATCAGAGCGTCGATCATTTCAGGATCAGTTTCAGAAATTTGATCAGGCCAATAATTTTCTTCCGTGCCTTTTAAATCTTTCAAAGTAACAAAGCAGTACGGACACGGGTACATAGACGTAGCAGTTTGTTGGCCATTCATAATCAATAAAACTTTGAAGTCGCAGACTAATTTGAATGCAATCTTGTTTACTTGAGTTAAATCAAAAAGCAACTTAATATTATCATATGTTTCTTTTATTTGTGGCACTGCACACAATAAAATCAGTCTTTTAACACTAGTTAGCTTCGCTTTCTTAGCAGTTGATCCACCTTCTGCATACGTCGTTCTCTTACTTTCTCCAGGTAAATGGTTTTTAGGCATTATAGTCAAGCACATTTAAAAAAAATGTTGACCACCATCAATCATGAGCTTTATCGTGTAATTATCCAATAAGACTCTTTTTTCCAAAATAAATTGTAGTAATTTTGTAGAATTAGCCCAAACAACGGGTCTTTTTATTTTGATTTTAGAATCAGTAGTATCAAATTCATAATTTGTATTGCTGTAACAATCATCTAAAAGTTTGGATTTTTCAGAAACATGGTCTCGATAATTTGTTGGTATAGAATTTCGGCCTGCATGGGCTCTCACAAAATTAGTTACTTTTTTCATGTCCTTTGATGAAGCGCCAGTTTAAGATACCTTGAGACGTTCAGCAAAGAAAATGAAAGCTTACTACAAGTACTTTGAGTAGAAAAAAGTTTTAAGTCGATATCTTTATCAGAACGATTTTTATATCCCAATGAAAAAAAAATTTAGAAATCAACCGGTTCAACAGTGACTGAGCACTTTAAAAATGAAAAAAAAACCGTTTTTGGCCGCCATTTTCGAAAACGAGCAGCTAGGATTTTCGGAAAGACGGTTCTCAAAAGCTTGAATACTACAGAATCGAATAGCGTAGCCTGTTTTCGGCGACAATTTAGGCCAACCCAAAAATGCTTCAGGACCACCGTGTCCAGCTTTCATCAATTCTCGACCTTTTTAAGACCATAGTTTTGAGACTTTAGTCTGACGGCATGATAACTTTCGAAGGAATTTTCAACTTCCCGCTAAACCTCACTAGATACAATAAATAGTCCAGAAACAAAATCATTCGCTTTATGACGATCTATAAAATTACCGTTGACAATTTTTACATACGGATAATAGTTTTTGCTTTGAACGTGCAAAATGCCATGAAAGAAGCAAACATTCTAATGTATAGCTTAACAACCCAAAATACGATTAAAGGTCCAACAGAAAAGTTTCTAGCCTTAAAAAGACCCATAAAACTGTTTTCAACCATTTTTTGATAGCAGTCATAGTTTATCCATAAAATCTGTCAGTCTGGACCGATTTATTTTGAAAAAACTGAACCCATGCCGTTTACCCCTAAAAATATTCTTTGAGGGTCATAACCTTATGGAGGTAGAACATTGTTTTATTTCTCTTTGGAAATACTAGCAACGAGTTCGCTTTCATTCGTAACTGGAACACTTTTACATCCGGGTTTTTTAAATGACCGTAACTTGAAAACTATTGAAGAGAAAATATTATTTGTTCCACAAATAACACGTGCAAGCAGAACTTTATCATCATACTTAAATCATTAGTGAATAGAATAAACAGAAGAGTGACAAGCACTGTTCTCTGCGGAACTCCCGAGCAAATGTTAACACATCTACTATCCGTCCAAAAAGTTTAGGCACCGCGATTTTGGTACAGATTTTCCTGAACATCTCAGCCGAAAAAAAATCTGAAAATATGGGACAACATGCATGTTGTAGCTGAAGGTTTTGCCAATCCAGATACGTAGTTTCAAAATTTTGAGATGAATAGCAATTATTTCTGGGCGAGTGAAAGATGAAAAAGCGTAATTATCCCATCATCATTTTAGAATACTGAACTTTGAATGGCTGCAAGTCAGTGAAAAAAAAATTAAAAATTTGCAAAAAATATATGTGTTTTATTGATCTTTTCCGTGCTTAATGGTGATATTTAGAGTCGGAAATATTCATTTGTTAATAAGTGATTTTCAAAAATGTGGAGAGGTGTCATCTCCGGAATTAAGAAACGTATAGAGATGATTCTTGAAGGAAATTACCCATTTTTAGCTTCTGGCAATGTTTTGCGTATTATCAATGAGCAAAAAATTGCACTTGAATGTTTAAAAAATTATTTTCTTCGTGGAAGAATACAAAAGGCTTAACGATAATCGAGGCTACCGCATTCTCAGCATGGGACTTGTGCTACTGCTACATGTGCACCACGACCCTGAGCCCGGATGCAAAAAAAAAGGGTACCGATATAAAATATAATATAAAATAATAATATAAATAGTAATATAAAATATTTTAATTTTCAATTTGTTAATAGTTTCGTAACTAATATTCAGTGATCAAAATAAATCCGAATTTGAAAGAATCGCAAATTATTTTTTACCCATCCACATTGTTCATCAAAATCATTAATGATCATTAATCATTAATCATTAATCATTAATCATTATTCATTAATCATTAATCATTAATCATTATTCATCAATCATTAATGTTCATTAATTTGAGTAAAAAATTGGTCCCTTTGGTTAAAAATCAAACTTTTTTTTTAAGCTACCCCTAGAGAAATGACATAAACATTAATGATTTTGAAGAACAATGTGGACGGGTAAAAAATAATTTGCGATTCTTTCAAATTCGGATTTATTTTGATCACTGAATATTAGTTACGAAACTATGAACAAATTAAAAATTAAAATATTTTATATTACAATCGCTGTTAAAATATCCGATACTTTTGGTAAAATATTGCCTGCCTGTTATTTATTCAGAGATATTGACAGTTATGGGTACCCTTTTTTTTTTGCGTCCGCGCTCAGGGTCGTGGTGCACATGTAGCAGTAGCACAAGTCCCATGCTGAGAGGGCGGATCAACAAAACACATTTATTTTTTGCAGATTTTTCATATTTTTTTTTCACTGACTTGCAGCCATTCAAAGTTGAGTATTCTGAAATGATGATGGGCTAATTACGCTTTTTCATCTTTAACTCGCCGAGAAATAATTGCTATTCATCTCAAAATTTTGAAACTACGTATCTGGATTGGCAAAACCTTCAGCTACAACATGCATGTGATCCCATATTTTTAGACTTTTTTTCCGCTGAGATTTTCAGGAAACTCTGTACCAAAATCGCGGTGCCTAAACTTTTTGGACGGATAGTAGATCTTTCCCTCCCAGATTCCATTACCATTATCACTGTAAAGTATAATGCAATGATATAATTAACATTTATATTTTAAAATTATTTCAATATGAATGAAATCATATTCCTGCCACAAAAAAATTACATTTTTTAGGTTAGGATATCAGTAAACATTTGTGTTTCATTTGTGGTACATTTCACAACAATGAAATAAAAATATTTAATTTCCACCTAGTCGCCCCAAAGCACCTACTTCAAAACGTATCTGCGGTACTGGATCCTCGAAACTACGTTACGATAGCACACGACACAAACCACCAACACCACTTCCTAGTAGTGAGTAGAGGGTAGTGGAATTCGAAAAATCGCATCTGCTAGTTGAGTCATTTCGACGACATTTTCCCTCTTTGGGCAGGCCTGCCTTAGAGAAACAATAGAGTATAGCCACAAGCCTATAATCACTAGCACTTTGAGGAGCCTTAACATTATTTATAGTTCTTATTAGTAGCTTTTTCCACTCATCAGGAAAAACAGAAGTTTTTAGCGGTTTGTTAAAGAGCTTAAGTAATTGTGGAAAAATAATAGGCGTTTTAATGATATAACTAATTGGCTGACTATCCACCCCTTTCGCCTCAGTTTTATTACTCTACAGGCTCTCAGTCAGTGTAAGGGGAGAAAATATCTTCGAAGTGGAAATGAACATCGACAAAATCAAAGTTAAGGAGATTCGATAACCAAATTGTTGATATGCTGTATGAAGAATCACCACATGGAAAGAAAGTAAGCATTTATTTCATGAACCGTAGACACCAGTGCAGTTGTAATTCCTCACACCTGAGTCTGATCAAATCTACAGGTCTTAACTCCCTCCACAAATCGTTAGACTCTACCACGCCCATAAATCTAGTGGTATTGTACACTTTTCTTGCCTCTCCAAGTAACCTCGTGAAAGCATTTCTCAATGCCCTATAACTATCATACATTAAAGGGTCCTCCAGTCTTGTCCAGGCCTTATATTCGCGATTACGATCTCTTAACAAAATTTTGATATCATCAGTCTTCCATGGACAAATTCTCCTTCGTGGCACAGAAAATCTTAATGGAGGAGGTTCACCCATAAAGTAAAAAAGATATTTTATACAGATAGATACATAACCATGACAGTTTAAATCAAAATTGAAATCCCTTAAAATTATGATGCTATCATATAAATGATTAAACCTTAGGAAAGAGGTTTCCAAATCCTGCGAATATTCTCCATGACGTAATTTATATACCACAGATAAAAGAATAAGAAACACCCCATGACTAATAATATCTCAGTTATGATGAATTTAGGTTTAATAAATAGTTCATTAGATCTCTCTAGTACTTTGAAATTAAGACCATTCATTACATGGAGAGCAACACTAGCACCCCTTCGTCTCACCCTATCACGTCGTATCGATCTATAACCTTCAATCGCAACAATATTGTCACTAATCACTTCTGAGAGCCATGTGAGACTTATCGCTATTATGTGATAAATACTTATAACTAAGTAAGCACGAAGTAAATCTATGAACTATTTCAATGAGTTGATATTAATATGGCAGATCTTTAACAGAGAACATTTCACCGCTAATGAGGGATGGGGAGAGGGGAAGGGAGGGAGAGAGACTGACTTTCCTACTTTATAAATAGCCCCTCAAGATGGAGCACGACATGCCTGTCCAATTTTCAGAGACTCTAATAGACTTCACAAAAAACTTGAACTATCGAGGTGTTATCCAATTGTATTTTTAATAGCATAAAAACTGTTTACCTGCTTGAAGAAAACTTGCTATATTCTCTTTTTATTTTAGACCTACTTGTAACTGTTGGCCAGGATGTTTTGAAGTCGGCTACAGTTCAGAAATATCACAGAGTACTTTGGTGTCCTCATTTGACGTAGATGAGATTTATGTGAAAAAGGATCAACGTTATTTTGTGTAAGTAACGTAAATGTGATATATATTTTTAAACATACAAGATTATGGCCGGTACAGAGCTACGTACAGAGACATACGAGTATAACGGAATAAATTTTCGATACTTTAAGGGGCCATTTTTGAAGTTGGATTTTCGAAAATCCGCTTTTCAATAAAAAGTCATCTAAAGTTGGACAGTGCCAATACCACACGTGTTAATGAAATATAAAATTGTTCAACAATTGCTTTTCTTCTGGAAATAATTATTCTATCAGAAGCAATGATTCATGAAATCATCTTCAAACTTTGTAAAAGTTTAAATCTTTTTATTTCTGACTGATAGACAAAAAGTTGACTACTTTAAGTAACAGTCCTTTTCCAAATTTTCTTCATTAAATAAATGCCAAAGCCCATGCCACGCTGAAAAAACCAGTTCTCGTTAGATCACTGAAGTTAAGCAGTGTTGGGCGCGGTTAGTACTTGGATGGGTGACCATTCGAGAATAATACTACTGCGTGTTGTTGGCGTCGTGGGTGTGGTGAGCCCACACTTGTAGTTCTTTACTTCAAGAGACTATCCACCTAGAAACACTACCCGAATCGGGTAGTGTCACGCCTACCCCGAAAGGGAAATGGCTTAATGGTATACATACATACATAAATGATCCCTAAAAATGTTTCAGTAAACTACTTACACCAAAGCACAATTTTATGGAATTTAACATTTTTTAAAGTCTTCGTTTATAAATTATAATCAAAATAGTACGCAAAATGTCGTGTTATCCGCCTGTCCCAAACTACACATTTTAAAAGAAAAACTGATAAATAATATTAACAAAGTTGTTTGTTAGTCTAAATTGCTTCTTGAAATAAAAATTCTTAAAATATGGGAAATGTGAGAAGGTGTAAGTTCACTGATATAACTTAATTTTAATCTACAAATAACAGTATTTATTGGTGCATGATGATTTTGTAATTTTTAATGTTAAAAAGTTTTTGGATAACGTCCCATCAACTTACGAACACTTTACACACAAATACACGAATCGCTCATAATTCGTTACATTCATATATTTGTACAATCCTCAAAGCTGAATTTTCTCGGTCTCTTTTCTCACTCTTAACATACCGCCTGCTTTGTGATGCTGAGGCAACACAGTAAATAATAATTAGTAAACTAATCAAAGTTCTCAAACAACAAAGGCAACATTAGTTTATTTTTTGCTTCCTCATAGAGGAAGCTTTGTAATGGTAACATTTTTCAAAATTTTTAAATTCATTTAATTAAACCCTCCCTAATTTAAAAATGTCTAATACAATGTTCTAAGCAAATTAATTATGATGTTAAAGTTTTTTGTCTACTGGTCGTTTCAATATTTTCATGAAAATATTGATACTTTGATTGTGAAAAAAATTCTCTCTAGCTCCGGTGGGATACGAACCCACGTGTCATCAGATTTCGCGTCCGAGGCTCTTGAACATTAAGCTACGGAGAATCAAGATAATCTTTTTCACAACCCCTACCAGTAGAATGTCGACGTCATTCCTTATACTTGTAAGATTATAGCACTTATACAAATGTCCGGATGTGTGTGTGTGTGTGTGGATGTCACGCTTTTTTGTGAACACGATAACTAGAAAACGGTTGCAGATAAATTGATGAAATTTGGAGAGCCTATTTTCCTCACTAATATCTTGAAACTGACCAAAGGATTTCTCAAAATATTTATTGCATTTTTTTCTAGCACTCAATAATATTTTAAAAATCGTTTTTTTATAGCAAAACTTTTTTCATTCGCATGATTCAAAGTTGATGCAAGAATATAAAAGATTTCTTGGTTCGGGACGAATCGATTGACCTATAATATTAATACATTTTATTGAAGAGTAGGGAAGTTATGGTAATTTATATATTTTGAAAATTGGTTTTTTATAGTAAAACTTTTGTCACTAGCATAATTCAGAGTTGATGCAAGAATAAAAAAGATTCCTTGGTTCAAAACAAATCGATTGACCTATAATAATAATGCATTTTATCAAAGAGTAGGGAAGTTATGGTAATTTACATATTTTGAAAATCGGTTTTTTATAGTAAAACTTTTTTCATTAACATAATTTAAAGTTCATGCAAAAAAAAAGGTGTGTTGATTCGAGTCGAGTCGATTGACCTATAATATTAATAAATGTTATTGAAGAGTCAGGAAGCTATGGTAATGCATAATATCTGAAAATACGGTTTTTTATAGTATAACTTTTTTCATTAGCATAATTCAAAGTTGATGCAAGAATGTAAAAGATTCCTTGATGCGGGACGAATCGATTGACCTATAATATTAATACATTTTATTGAAGAGTAGGGAAGTTATGGTAATTTATATATTTTGAAAAACGGTTTTTTATAGTAAAACTTTTTTCACTAGCATAATTCAGAGTTGATGCAAGAATATAAAAGATTCTTTGGTTCGAAACGAATCGATTGACCTATAATAATAATGCATTTTATCAAAGAGTAGGAAAGTTATGGTAATTTACATATTTTGAAAATCGGTTTGTTATAGTAAAACTTTTTTCATTAGCATAATTCAAAGTTGATGCAAGAACAGAAAAGATGTGTTTTTTTCGAGACGAATCGATTGACCTCTAATATTAATACATTTTATTGAAGAGTAGGGAAATTATGGTAATTTATATATTTTGAAAATCGGTTTTTTATAGTAAAACTTTTTTCACTAGCATAATTCAGAGCTGATGCAAGAATATAAAAGATTCCTTGGTTCGAAACGAATCGATTGACCTATAATTTTAATGAATTTTATCAAATTGTAGGGAAGTTATGGTAATTTATATATTTTGAAAATCGGTTTTTTATAGTAAAACTTTTTTAATTAGCATAATTCAAAGTTGATGCAAGAACAGAAAAGATGCGTTGATTCGAGACGAATCGATTGACCTCTAATATTAATACATTTTATTGAAGAGTATGGAAATTGTGAAATTGCATAATATTTGAAAACACGGTTTTTCATAGTAAAACTTTTTTGAGTATCATAATTCAAAATTGATGCAAGAACGGCAAAAATCTCTTGATTCGAGGCAAATCGATTGATCAATGATAACAATAATACACTTTATTGAAGATTAGGGAAGTTCTGCTCATTTATAATACCTGAATCATCAGTTTCAAACAGAAAAACTTTTTTCATCGACATAATTTAAAGTTGATGCATGAATAGAAAAGACTTGTTGATCATAATTTTTCAAATAGAGTAATATTATGACAATTTTTGTGAAGAAATCATGAAGCTGAGAAAGGGATAGGGTGCGACAGAACTTTTTCTTTCCCTTTTCCAGCTCAAAAAATTATTATTTCGAACGCAAGATTTGATTTGTCTGATTTGTCTTTGTATTTAAAACATTTTTTGTATTATTTTGTCATTTTTCATTTTTGGTAAGTTTCTATTTTTAAATTGAGCAAAATGAAGACTTTGGTTTGTCTATTATTGAAAAAAATAACTAATGCTTCCTCTATGAGGAAGCAAATACATTTGCTAACGGGAAGCAAAGTGCTCGTGAAATGAGCAACATATAATTATAAATACAAACAAAGTGGAAACACTTGAGATCGAATTCACAGCTAGTTTACAAATGCATCCGCTATGATACAAGGGCTAATTGAAGAGTACATAGCTTTAAATTGTAGATTAGCCGCCCGCTATACAGAATCACAATTCGAAATTTTAAATTAACACATTATTGCAATTCAAGAAATAATATTTTGGTGAATATTCAAAGAAGTTAAATATAGTAACTTATTTAAGATTGCCGGACAACTCGGCAGCTCCCACTGGCGAAAGAGGTAAGAGACAAACTTTAGATATAGGTCGGTCGTATTCGGAAGTGGCAGTCTTGATTCTAACTATTCGAATCAGTCCATCCTTTCCCGCGTAAGATTACATAGTATGACCTAATTACCATTTAGACGGATGAAGAGCATCGTGCCTATTATGAGGACTTCTCCACTTATAACGTTGTTTTAACGAGTGTAGGCACTCCACATACCACCTGCGCCAAAATATTTGAGAGATGCGTTGTACAATTTGCCAACTAGTCAATCTATTGTCAGGAATCAGCTCAACGGAGGGTTCAGCAGGACTCGTAAGAGGAGTTCCTATAAAAAAATGTCCTGGAGTAAGATAAGAAAAGTCATCGGGTTCATCAGAATGTGGGCCTATAGGCCGAGAATTAGGAAACAGCTCAATTCGAGTGACAGTAGTAGTGAATTCTTCGAAAGTTAGGGTGTGAGCGTCCACACATCTACTCAAGTGGTGTTTTAAACTCTTGACACCTGCCTCACATAACTCTCCAAAATTAGGAGCTGCAGGGGGGATAAAATGCCAAGAAGTGCCTTCGATAAATAAACTATTGAGCATGTCAGGATCTTGACTCAATTGTGATAGATTATGTCTGAACTCTCGATCAGCACCCTGGAAAGTCGTACCATTATAACCGTACCAGATGAATCGCTCTGGTAACACAGCAAACGAAAAGTGCAACATAACATTTATAGCTTCTACTCCCTCTACCCGGTGCGAAACGAATTTGAAAGGGACCTGTATAAGCTACTCCTGTATGAGTGGAGGGCCTACAATTGGTAGTTCTAAAGTTCGATACACTACCCATTAATTGTTCAACAGTAGCGGCACGCTCGCGAACATAAGTCACGCATTGACGAATGATACTTTTTACAAGATTCCGGCCTCCAATAATCACAATAGTTACGTAATCAACTCAGATATTCGGTGAGTAGGTAGGATTTTGAGGTGCTTTTTGTCACAACTGATCGGGGCTTATTGTAGGCAACCTCCCAAGCGAAGAACTTCTGAAGTATCCAAGAATGGGTTTAACGCTTTTAAGGGCGAATTAGAAAGAATAGGTTCTCGCTTGTTTAAAGCTCGAATTTCGTTCACGACAGCGATATTTTGTAAATAGAGTATCCAAAACAACGATACTCGTTTTAATTCGGAAGTCTTGAGTAAGAGAGAATGACGCTTTTCCTCAGAATCCGATCGCCTTCCCCATTTTTTACGAAAAGCCTTGATAAAACGTAAACAAAATGCAATGACACTTATGGGGCATAATTTCTGAAGTGTACCCACCTCAGAAATGAAAGTTGTCCGATCGGGCTAAAAATTGGCCTAATTGTAGTCCTATTAGATAGAACTCCTCACACCAAAAATTAATTTATTTTGATGATTATTTATCAAAGTGGAGGGGGTACAATTTACGGGGTTTTCAAGCAAAGCCTTACTTTCAAACGTTTGTAACTTTTTTCCTGTTGCCTGAAACAAAATTTCACTTTGAATATTTTCGATAGATTTTTTCACAAACTTTCTAGTGGTGATAATTATTTTCAAAAAAAATCAAAATTTGACCCGAATTTTTAAAAATCAAAAATAAATTTGACTTTTTCAAATTTCGGCACCTTTTTTTTCTTCAAAATAGTTTTAAAAGAAAGCTGAGATTTTTTCCTATGAGACCTCCAATTTTCAGAGTGGCAAATTAATTCTTCTTTGAGTAATAGAACGATACGTAAACAAGATGCCGTGATAGGGTGAGTAGCGCGCTATTTCCCCTAGTGCGCTCAAGCCGAGAATCTTTGTGCAACGCTTCGGAGCCACTTTTTAAAGTTAAGTAATATTATATGGTAATATTATGTCTTCCTGTTCGATTTTTTGGCGATAGTTTCAACAGTTGTTTTCTTTGCAGGCCACTTTTGCGGTTTCTGTTTTTTGCCATTCGAGAGGATGTCGTATTTCTCAGAGGAAGAAAACTTCTTGAGTTGAAGTTTTCCATCTTGAGTGGGAATGGAAGCGTGGTACTGTAATGTACCTGGTATCGTGACAGCTTTGTCAAATCTGGTTTTCAGTAACTCGGTGGCTAAGGCATGATTTTCTTTGCTGCTGAAAAAAATTTCGGTTTCCTTACAGTTACTCTTTGCCCACTGAAACAAAGCATGGGGAGTGAGTATGTGATGTTTCGGAGAACATTGTAAGCTTGATCGTGCTGCTTGTCTCTTTATATTCGCTCCAATACCATCACATGCACCCTTATCATGAGATGTACCATGGAAGTGCCATTCAGCTTGGATACCAAAATCTTCTTCATGGGCTTGGAGATTAACAAAGCTACTCTTATTTTTAAAATGTTGCCCTGCACCATCAGTGAAATAGTAGATTTTCTTTGGCCTGAAATGATTTTTCAAATAATCTACTATTATCTTTTGATACTCGTGAACAGCTACCGTGTCATGAGCTAAGTTATCAGATATGATTGCGATACTTAAGTCCTTGAGCTCTCCATCTTTTTTATAATAAATCACGACAGTGAATATTGTAGCTTGGTCGTTATTCCAGTGGAATGATTGCGCTGCATTCTGAATTATGAAGGCGTAATTCTCAGCGAAATCGGAGCAAATCAAGAACTCCCCAGGCAATAAATTTTCCTTCAGGTTTTTGAAAAAAGATGATTGCTCCTTTGAAATGAAGTGATGAGTTTTTAATTTCAACAGCCTTTCACAGAAATCATCTACAAATACATCAGTATCCATTACCAGAGTCTTTAGAGTACATCTGTCGGTCTGTAGCCAAATTTCAAACCTCACTTCATTAATACAATGTTCATCAAAAGCTTTTGTGATGTTATCTTTCAAGTTTGCAGTACCTGGACAGTTTTCACACTCTCCTAAATGACAGGAACTTGAAGAGTCAGGACATACAATAGCATCCAGGCAGTCGTGATAATTTGTGAGCATCATGTCAGTATCCTCTGTTAAATGTGGAATATTTATTCCATTCAACATCAACTTGACATTCTCATGATACACGCAAACGCACACATTATGTGTGCCACTACTTCCTTCTAGAACACTTATTGTACCTGCATTCTCACTTATAATTTATAAAGCATATTCCCAATCAATTTTACACTGATCGTAATGCAGGCCTTGTTAATTCATCCTGGCAATGCAGAGAGCAGTTATTCTAGTAGCATATAATATTACTTAAGTTGAAAAACTGGCACTAAAGCGTTGCACAAAGATCCTCGGCGTGAGCGCACTAGGGGAAATCGCGCGCCACTCACCCTATCACGGCATCTTGTTTACGTATCGTTCTATTACTCAAAGACGAATTAATTTGCCACTCTGAAAATTGGAGGTCTCATAAGAAAAAATCTCAGCTTTCTTTCAAAACTATTTTGAAGAAAAAAAACAGTGCCGAAATTTGAAAAAAAGTCAAATTTATTTTTGATTTTCAAAAATTCGGGTCAAATTTGGACTTTTTTTGAAAATTGTTATCACCACCAGAAAGTTTGTGGAAAAATCTATCGAAAATATTCGAGGTGAAATTTTGTTTCATTCAACAGGACAAAAGTTAAAAACGTTTGAAAGTAAGGCTTTGCTTGAAAACCCCATAAATTGTACCCCCTCCACTTTGATAAATAATCATCACAATAAATTAATTTTTGGTGGGAGAAGTACTATCTAATAGGACTACAATTAGGCCAATTTTTAGCCCGATCGGACAACTTTCATTTTTGAGGTGGGTACACTTCAGAAATTATGCCCCTTATTAATTTAGGCCAAGAAGCTGAGTCAGCGACCATATCTTGTAAAATGACATTTTCCCTCACTACATGATGCACAAACTGTGCTTTAAGAGATCCCGTTCTTTCTAAGTCGACACCTTCAGGAAGTGGAGGTATGGTGCCAGGCCAATTCACAGAATTGCGAGATAACCAAGGTGGCCCTCGCCACCACAATAGGTGATTTAGCAGTTTTTTTTGGTAAAAGACACCTAGAAGAGCAGTCAGGTGGATTATCCCCAGTTGGAACATGTCTGCATTTAGCTCTTGGAAGCAAATTATGAATGTGAGCTACTCGATTGGAAATAAAAGTTTTCCAAGTGGTAGGATGTTTGCTTAGCCAGGGTAGAACTGTGGTTGAATCTGAGTGACAATATAATAGGGTATTTTCAAATCCCACGACATTTATAATATAGTGTAAAGTCTTTGCAAGTAACTAAGCACCACATAGCTCTAATCTTGGTATAGTGACTGATAGAATCTGCGCTAATTTTGTCTTAGCAAATAATAGTATTACTTGTATCTCGCCACACTCCTGAAGAATCCGGGGATATACCAGGGCGGAATAGGCTCTCGCCGAAGCATCAGGAAACACATGCAATTCATACCCTAAGCTATTTTGTAGATGTCCTGTCCATCTTGGAATTCGAATCTCTTGGAGTTTACTTAGCTGACTATAAAAATTGTTCCAATGTTTTGTTAGATCACCACGAAGGGAATCGTCCCTGTCCAGTTTACGAATCTACAATTCTTGCATCATTCGTTTAGCTACAATTATAACAGGTGAAAGCTATCCCAAGGGATCGTACAATTTAGCTATTATCGATAGTATTATCCTTTTTGAAGGTTGTTCAATGACTGAAGTGTCTAGTCGAATTTTAAAATTGTCAGAGGTAGGATCCCAACGTAATCATCGAACTTTTAGCTGAATATCCTCCCCGAAAAAAAAAATCGTAAGCCCTTTCGCGATCTCCTTGTGGACAATCAGATAGCAACGATTCATTATTTGAGGCCCACTTTATAAGATGAAAACCTCCTAGTTTCATCAGGTGTGAAACCTATACTCGCAACTCACTAGCTTCCTCGACAGTGTCTGCGCCAAAGAGAATATCATCAACATACAAATTTTTTTCTAAAGTAGCCTTTGCTGTAGGAAAAGCAGATCCCTAATCACTAGCCAATCGTTTGACAACCCGACTAGACAGGTACGGGACACATGCTGTTACTTATGTGACGATAGTCAATCGCCAGACTTCAAGTTTACCTTCTGAAGAATTCCATAAGATGATTCTTTCATCTGTCAGAAACGAGATAAATCATCGTGTAGTTCTGGAACCGTACAATGAAAAGCTGAGATCGAATGACCCATTTCAGATTATTGAACAGGACCTGATAATATTCATTCAAAAAGACTATTTTGGGCTGCTAAGGAGTCGATAATACCTTGTTATAATCCTGGTAGCAGACAAGATCTAAATCTATCTGCTCCCAAAATAACATCTATTCTACTGGTTTCAAAGAAATGGGGATCCCCTAAGCTGAAATTTGTTGATACCCTTAGATTTTTCTAATCTGGCAATTTGGGAGGAGCCCAAGAAGTCAAATTAAACAATACAAGGGCTTGTGAAGAAATTGGAGTTTGCTTTGACTCCTTAGGACGTGACCATACTTGAACTAGCCTTTTAGCGGTACCCATATATTCTCCACCTACACCATATACTCGGGTATTAATTTTATGATAAGTGGGACGTAATATCTTCAAAACTCTTTTTTTAGATAGAAAACTGCTTTGGCAAGTAAGGTGGAACCTGGAATTCTCTCGAATTACTCAAAAGACAAATGGATTTATTATTCGACAGGACATGATGCGCCCCCCCCCCCTTTTTATCGCAGGCTGATCATTGTTCACTAGAGCATTATCACTAATTTGTCAAGCCGACTGACTTTAAGAATTGTTTAAGTCAGACTTACTGAGTTACTTTGTGGATGCAGCCGAGTCAGTCATTGAATTCCTATTGTCATAGTGAAGGAGCGTATTGTACTTTCGATGACATTTTGTACAAGTGAATTTACTAGCACATTGATGAGGCCTATAACCTGGAGACAAACAATTTAAACATGCGTGTTTTTGAAACACAAATTCTATTCTTTTCTCAGTCGGCAAGGCTTTGAATTCTATACATCTGAAAATTGTATGAATCTCTCTACAAAATGAACATTTCGAAATGATGAATGCATTCTGACATTGGACTCCTGACTTACTCTATTCTTGTAAACTTGAACCAACCTCAAAAGCTTTGATAGCTTCCAAAACGCGAATACGCTTTTCTAAACATATATCCAGATCCTTATAAGTTGGATAGTCAGTCTCGGCACAAATCCGCATCTCCCATTCCTTCAAGGATACAATATCGAGTTTTTTTAGATATTAAAAAGGCTAGTAAGTCTCTCCATGAGTGAATAGCGCGTTTTAAGTTTTTGAGGGTCGCCAGAGACTCATTTGTAGTATCGCGCAATTTTTTTAAATCTTCTAAAGAGTTATTCGATACATTAGGCAAACTTATGAATTCTTGTAAATGCGCCATAATGAGTGCTCTTTTATTATCGAATCTGTTCTTTAGCGACTCCCAAGTTGCTAAAAAATTGGCTACCGAAATAACAACTTGTTTCAATACACTCTCAGCGTCACCCTTCAAAAAAGTTTTTAAATACTGCAGTCTAGTGACATTAGATAATCATTCTGAATGATAAGATTATCAAATAAGTCTCTAAAGTTTTCCTAATATTTGTAATCTTCAGACAATTCTGGCAACTGAATTTGAGGACTGATGCAGGATCATTTCTTATAATTTGCGATTGATTTAAACTTTCATGAGCAGCATGTTCTGGGGTAAGTAAATCATGTTCATAGATTAAAAAATCATAAGCATTTAAATAAATATCTTCGATCAAAAGAAATTTGTTTTTGGTAAAATAATCCATTCTTTCGCGTTCCGCTGAACTCGTCTAAGATTAAATTTGCAGATGTAAGTTTTCGCATTCGTGCCAACATTCGTCAAGAAGTTCTAATCTAGATTTAGCAATAGCCTTCGTAATATTGGATTTTTCCATTTTTTCAAAGTTAGTCTCAGTCCTTTGAATGAACTGAGAGATCTCAGATAGCGAATAAATTTGAAGATGACAGCTGTTTGCACCCCGTGGTTGCATTGACGTAAGCTGGTTCTCTTCGTAGTAAGTATTGTAAAGAGGTTGACAAGGATCGCGATCAGGAAGAGAGATCAGTAGAACAAGATAACGCATGAATGAGTATTATCGCAAGCCAGGTGGGCATGCACACATTTGTAGCAACAAGATTGCATCAACACTATCAAGTTTTTTCATGCCAAATTGACGGTAAAAATTAACATTGATATTTGCAGTTTGACTTTTTCAGTTCAACTAAAAGAAGTGAAGAATTCATTTAAAATGTTGTATGTAAGCGAACGAGCACCACTTCAAATTAAACCGTCACACCGTCACACCGCCATATTTAATACTTTCAGATTTCACATCCTTTTGCACCTTTAATCAAATAACCACAAATAACAAATAACAGTATGTATTGAGGCATGATTTTGTAATTTTTAATATTAAACAGTTTTTGGATAACGTTCCATCAATGAGACCAACTTTAATTTCGAACTATAGTTTAAATTTAATTGTAAGCTACATGCTAAACAGATGTAACTCGGCGTCCGGTCTCTGGGTTGCTAACGAGACGAACTCGTTACACACACATACACGAATCGGTCGTAATTTTTTGTATTCATATATGCCTGACCCAACATACACATTATTACACTGACCGAAAACCTTAATCGCGTTTTTCACCTAATCAGTTTTGTTCAAATCTGCGTGCAACATAAATACAATTTTTCTTCGCCCCCTAGCCGAAAGTTCGTCTTCCCAGCCGCATTTCTGTCCCGGTACAGGGGCTTTTGTGGCCTGCTAGAGATAACGCGATCACTGATTGGCTGCGAGATTTGTGTGGCTCTTTGATGTAGCAACCTGACGCAGCAACGCTCAGTATTGTGTTATTGTGTACTGAGCCTCTGAAAAATATTTACCTTAACAGGTGAATGGAAAAAAGAGAACGTCGGTGTGTTCAACCTCAAAACTGATCGTTTAACGTTATTGCAATTTTTGTGCATAAGAAGACGGCACAAAACCTCAAAAATCGTCGACTCCTCGTCTGAAGGTTCTGCGGACGGGGAAGAAGTATTACGAAAAAATATAAAATAAAAAAGATGTGTTTTTTATACCCGCGTCGGCTTTGCAAAATTCGGGCGGGCGAGCAAATGCCATGCATCCGCTAAGCCAACCGAGAGCAGCAGCTACGCTACGTGATGTGGCCGGGAGCGCGTGCTGATGCAGGCCACAAAAGAAAAAGCATCCAAGCTAGCAGCCCACAACGCATTTTATTAATTAACATTAATTATTAAACGTAGTTTCGGCTGGGGATGAAGAAAAATAGCATAAGACACACAGCCAGAAGTATTGGATGCGCTGGAGTGCGTGATATGAGGCCTCCGCTTCGCCTCGGCCGTCATATCACACACGGCCGGAAATACAACTTTCAGGCCTTGGGTGGTAATATACTATTTTTCGAAAAAATCGTGTGACTTTTTTGAGAGCCTAGGCATTGATAATTATGCACTTTTCCTTCAAATTATTAAGCTTCATGCAGCGTTATCAAGAATATAAATCTTTTGGGTTTTTTGCTCTATACTAGAACAAAAGCAAAAAGCTCTACAATGCCGCCGGAGGTACAAACCGCCAATTTGGAAAAATTGGTTTTATATTTTTATTGTGTTCTGAAATTTTGCAGGGTATTTAAATAAATTTGGAATTCCCTTTTCACTAAACAAGTAAAAAAATTTTTTTTGTCAGTTCATTCCAAATGATAAAAAGTTCTACAATGTATTCCTTAAAACTACCGAAAAAGGAGCGAGACACAAGTGACGATCGAAAACAAGGCAATTGCTGGTCACGATAGCATTTGTCGTTTCAATATAATTCCACCTGTCAAAATTATAACAATATCTAACCTTACACTCGTTGTCCTGAAGTGCAGTGCGTCTTCGGTAGGTCCAGACGTAGAACTCGCCACCAGTTCCACTTACACTCACGCAACACAATCGCTATCCGTCGTAATTCAAACGCACGGTTTGAGAAACCGTGGTTTTCTAGTTTTTTTCACAAACACTGTTCCTTTTTCACTGATTGTCGGTTACCTTCAAGCAGCGAAGTTTTCAAATTTTAACGTCTCGAAAAGACTTGTTCTCCGTGACACTACTTTCCCTTAAGGATCTCACGAAGTGACGGATCGCGTACGGGCCGCGCGAAGTTAAAGCCAGACCCGCAGGGCGAACTCTAGGTTCTAGACCTAGACCGCGTCTTTTAATTGCTTCTTCGAGAAGCGACGAACGACTGCCCAGAGGCTAAGCATTAGCTGCACCTCATAGGCTATGGAATTCAATGATTTGGGAGGGCTTTTTTTGCTGAATTTGTATTTTCGACTGTGGTAGCGCAGCGACAGGACATGAGTCCGCGTTACCAAAAATGCTGATCTCAAAAGTTTGTAATACAGAGTTTTTAATAGTTAGCGTGCCTTGTTGCTAGGCAGGAAATAAAATAGTAATTACTTCGTTTTGATTTAGAGTTAGACCCTTGACAATTGTTAATTAACCATCGTTGCCGAACTAATGTGTACTTTTTATTTTCAAATTTGGATGTTCGGATCCAAAACCTTAGCGGATTCTAACTTTCGTTTGTTTAATAAATCGATTTCAATTTATTTAATAATTTTTACTGAAGTCCAAATCGATTTGAATTACCACTCTTTTTGATTTATAAAATATTCAAATGACCTCAGCTTTATATTATTATTAAACATTTAGTGGATCATCTTGCAAGTCTTTATTTTTTATTCTTTTCTTTAAGTTTATAATTTTGGTTCTAATCTAGGAGTTGACAATTTGGCAATTCGTAAATTCTTTGATATCGGAATTTCTAAATATCGCTTGACTATTATGGCATTGTTAATATGTATTTAGATATTCATTGATGAATTAACAATCTCGATTTTGTGTATAATTTATATTGTTTTTGTATTAAACATTTTCAGGTATCTGGAGAGCATGAGTTATAGGAAGTTATGCTTGGCATAATTGTTTTCCCGCTCGTCATTATTTCGGTCTTCGCACCTGTGTATCTCTCCTTTAGCCTGTTCGCTGCATATGCGACGTATACATGTACGTTTAACTGTTGGAGAGGCACTCAACTCAGTCACGAGGTGTAATAACTGATTACGCATGAATAATGCGGTACCAGACTCCTTTTTAAAAAATTGAGTTGGGTACTCCTAATGTCCATCGTAAAAAACCCGCCATGGAATTTAAAACAATCGTCCCTGGTTGTTACCAGTGACTGAGGTGGTTGCTTCTCCATTTGTGCTGCACAGTAGACTCATATGACATGTGTCGTTGTGAACTAGAGTTATGTCACACTACCGTCTGCGCAGAAGACTTTGGCATTTTTGGTTGCGCAGCAGTATGTCTTGCTTACGGGCGCACAGTAGACTTATGTGGCATTTCTCGTTGGGTACTAAAGTTATGTTACACTTCCGGCAGCGGAGTAAGCTTATGTTGCATTCTTGGTTGCGCACTAGAGTTAGTTTGTACTTCCGGCTGTGCACTATAAATTAAAAAATAATAAAGATTTTGCTTTTATAAATGTGTTCACGGAATTCTCAAAAATGTTTAAAAATTTGACAAAATGCATTTTTATTGAGGAGAGAACAAGTATATGAAACTAAGTAATAAAAATAATTTTTTTATTAAAAAAATATGCGTTCATTTGTTTCTATGAGAGGACGATTTGGCGCATTCGTCGGTAAAAAATTCCAAAATGTGCATTTTTGTGTCACCCATATATGTGACGTGCGCCGAAGAAAGGGGGCTTACTCTGAAAAGTGAGATTTTTCAGGGCGAGCGGTCGAAGTCGGCCGGATAGACGCGACTTTTAGGAGAGAGGGAAGACTCACGAAATCTTCCCTCTCCACTTACCACTACATTCTCACGAGGAAAGAGATAGGTCGTAGACGCGGCTCACGGACGGGTATAGATGAGACGCGGAGATGTAGTAGTGAGTGGTGGGAGGCGTTTCACGGGATCTCGAGCTCCCGAGCGAAAGCCTGATTTCTCGGGTACCTGATAACTCAATTATTAGCAATAATAACGCTCGAGAATTTTTTCTATGGTTTCATTAAAAAGAGCAACTCAAAAACTATCGAAAGGTGTAAAAACCTCGATTTACATTCTTTTAGAGTAAGCCCCCTTTCTTCGGCGCACGTCACACACACACACACACACACACACATATACATATTTAAAAAAGAGTTAAACAACCACCGCAGGGTCCTACTGAGAGCAACTGCCATCTAAAAAATGTCAATAGCCCCCAGTATAACCGCGTTAAATCATACCTATGGCCACGTCTCACAACCGTAAGATGGGTTGTCACAGGGCACGACGAAATCACAACGACAGGCCGGCGAAACCCTCGTGTGTTTTGAGGATACGAAGCGACCCAAGGATGACAGCTTTCTGCATCCATCTCGCAAGTGCCTTGGCATATTTTTGGCAGGCGGTTATGGCGTTAAGGTTACGAACAAGTGATAGTTTCGCACCTCCGAGAGCACCTATCACAAGGACAATTACTCGCATCGAATATTTTGGGTACAGTCGTTGCAGCTCTCTTTTGAGGTCTAGATACCTCTCCTCTTTTTCTTTCTCCTTTGCAGTGATGTTGTATTCGGCCGGAGCCGAGAATTCGATAACGAATATATTTCGTTTCTCGAAGTCTTGGAGAACAATGTCAGGCCTCAAGTGCGCAATGGAGACTGCTGCCCGAAAATCGTAGTTCCAGAAAATTTGCACTTCTCGTTTCAGAAATTGACTCTATATCCCTTGGAGCGTTCGGCAGGGCAGGGTTGCGACCAAGACCGTAAGAGCGACAAATATGGTAATAAAGTACTCTGAGGGTCGCACTATGTCTATAGATATACGTCGTTCCTGCGTCGGTCGGACACCACGATAGTATGTGTTCTAGGTACTCAGCGTGTGCATGACACGCTCTGCACCTATCACTGGGAACTTCTTGACATAAAATGCGGTCACGGTATGCTAAGGTGAAAATGACACCGTCCTGGCATGCAAAAATAAAACCCTCCGTACCTGAATTGAGTTCTGATCATTTGAGGAAAGCAAAAGTTTGCTCCTTCGACAAGGACTGTTTTTCTACATTTTTGTGAAAGTTTTCGTGCATATGCTTGTCGAGTATCTGCTAATGAAAATTTCCAACCTCTGCTTTCTTTACTTCGGCTTTTAGACGTGAAGCATCAAGATGGAGTATTGCACTTTCTTCACTTCTGATGTTAAAATTCAGGCCAAGGGTCTCGGCCGCTTGATCCGCGGCTTTGTAAAGGAACGCTCCTTCGCCAATTATCTCGTGGCTCCTGACCATCTTTAGGAGAGGATCTCTGCCATTCGCAACTATGTAAGCTGTACTTAGAACAATTCGGTTATGAAGACACTGGAGATTCAGAAGTCCGCGTCAGTCTTGACGGCGTGAAATGTATAATCGCGGAACTGACGAATTGATATGCAAGCTTTTATGCATACGGAGCATAATTTCTGAAGTGTATCTACCTCGAAAATGAAAGTTGTCCGATCGGGCTAAAAATTGGCTTAATTGTAGTCCTATTAGATAGTACTCCTCACATTGAAAATTAATTAATTTTGATAATTACACAGGCCAACACATTTTCACAACCACAGACCGGACCTAGTGTAACCGAAGGAATTTGATGCCCTGAATCCGAATCTGAGCTCAGAATTGCTCCATCACCCTAGGTTTCCGAGATATCCTAACCTAAAAGTGCAAAAAACACGGTTTTTTGCTATCTTTGAGCTTTGCTCACATCGAGAATTTTTATTATATTGCAAATCTGGGCACGGCATCAGAAAGCTACTATCCTCTACTTCAAAAACCACTACCCGTTTTTTTTAAACAGATTTTTACAAGCCGATATATCGTTCTTTGAATTTTAGAAACATCAAGTTTCAGATGATACTGAAATACGTGAGAAAAAATATCTGCGAGGTTTAACAATAAACTATCACTTGATCTTTTACTCGAACCCCAGGAAGGTTAACTCGAGATCGTAATAACCTGCAAGCCGTAATCCCCAGAAAGATTAACCTAAGAATACAACGCAACAGCACTTCTAGCGGCTATTATCTCTCCGACAGTCCTTTGCAGAATAGAGTTGGCGAGTCTTTTTACCAGGTGTTTGTCTCCAGCGGCTATTCTC